>MQTX01000185.1:52017-85553 GCA_009735665.1 Angiostrongylus cantonensis | reverse complement strand
ATACATATATATATAGTTTATGTTGTTTGTAATAAAGGCTTCACGTGCTAAGGTATTTTGGATCGATACTGGGATCGGCTATTATGTTCATATCACTCCAAACGAAGTTACAAAGTAAATATTACAATTTGCAGACGCTTTTTTTGAGCGAAAAACGACTTTGAATTAACATGAGGTTCTAGTAGTGTCGGAATAATTCGCAAACATTAGGAAGGAAACATTGAGGACTTTACCCGTGGTAACGTCTTAAGACTAAGTATTATTGTATGTTTAAACAATATTGGGTGCGTTCAGAGCAGTGGTTGGAGACGCTCTGCAATAGACATGGAATCGATGCCCTCGTCCCATGCCCACCAAGCCGTCCCTTTCTCAGGAATCGGCAAATTGGTGCGAGATTTGTCTAAGAAAATAGCAGCATTGTCTTGATACATCGGTAGGCCAGCGCGAGTCATTTAAAAGGAGAAATATGCATTCAGTGACCTCGAACGATGCTTAGGGAAGTCTACTGCATGGTAACTTTCTCAGGGATAAATCAATGCCGAGAGCTTTACCGTATATCCTTTAAATGAGAATGCAGAAATGAGAATCAGTAAGCAGTAATACTGCTGTAAGCAGACTTTCATTTAGCTTCGGTGAGAATGATAAATGTACGAGTTTCCACTGACAAGCTAACACGATGTTGTTATCAAGTATTTATTCGGCCAACATTTAGACGCATTCGTCTTCCTCAAAGCCGACGAAGCTTTCTGAGTCGTCTCAGAAGAAGGACATGTTGAAACGTTTAGCTGAATAAACATTTGAAAGAAAACTACTGTTAGCTTGTCAGTGATTAAAGGTAGTGCAAAGAGCTTTATGAAAATGAAGAACTTCTCAGCCGTGCATAATAAACATTTTCATAGGTGTTAAACACTCAGTCATGTAAGTTTTCGAAATTCTAGAGCAGTACGGGTCATCGACGACCACTCTCTACTAGAACAACGTCCAGTGGTCCTTTTCCAACGTTATTAACAGGTTTGAGCTTGATAAAGAAAAAATAAGAAGGAACAAGACGAATTCATATTCGTGCAATTAAGCAAAAAATTATGTCGAGCTATGCTTTGTCTCTTTCAGAGTCTTCCACTCTTTTCACAGCACCAGCTACTCCAGTGATCATCTTCCAGTAGGTATTTTTAGTGTGAACATTAGTATTGTATTTTCAATTAATAACGAGACATGTGCCTTGAATTTCTTCTATGCAGGAAAGCGGAAAGACTTCGTTTACGAAACGTGGTTGGTTTATTTTGGTTTATTTTCATCCTTTGTTTAATTTGCTTGGCTCTTTATGTTCACAGCTTCTATATTTTGGATGTGAAAACATTCTTCTGGAATTATCTTGGTAGATAGCACGGAAATCAATGTGTAGATTGTGATCAAAAATAAGCATACAACTTTTTTTGAAATAGTGGCAAATAGCAAATATTCCTTCACAGGACCCTCTACAGGATTTATAGGATAGGATAAGCTAGAGGATTTATAGGATAGACGATGAATTTGGACAATAGACCAAACTGTGGGGAAAAGTCTTTGGTGAATTTGGACAATAGACCAAACTGTGGGGAAAAGTCTTTGGTATTCTTTTTTGTGTTAAGAAACTTTTTATTTCCATTTTTTTTTATAAAGGACCACCGCAAATTCCAGAAAAGACCACAACCTGAACTCTCACTCCACCCGTATTCGACCATCAACGATGCTGATGCAAGCATTTCAGAAGGTATTTTGCATGGAATATTTGGGAAATACGAACAATCTTAATTTTTATGCTGCCCGCAATAATGACTTTGCCACTGAGCATTGGTGTGATAACTGCAGAATGTCATTGCGAGAGATGAAAAAATGATATGTCAATTCTAGATCTCCTTAAACAAAAATCACCTGTATCACCGTAGAGCGCTGGACTCGATCATGTCTCTGCCGCGTGCGAGAGAACGCCAGATTGTTCCACTCTCGCAGGGAACTCGCTGAGTGTTGCATCTTTCATCAATGGTCTTCTCGTCCCGCCGACCTGATATGCGACATTTTGACAAGCTCAATCACCTTTTTGATCCTTGATGACTGACGTAGGTCAAGACGTCGGATTCCCTATCTCACTTGCGTTGCATGTGTTCATCTCAACATCACTCCACTGGATTTCGCAGCACTAACGTGATGTCGAATAACGTGTATGTTAGTCCTGTTCATCAGGCATAATGAAGGCATGATGATGATAGGAGTATCTTTGGGAAAAACCAACTAGTGAGCCGAATAAATCTCAATATTGGTGGTTTTCGGATTTCGTTTCCATAATTTTGCGACTTTCTTTTATTTCCGTACAAAGGAATCTTGGGTGGAAAGGGTGATGATGAGCAAGCCGTATAAAAATGCGAGGCGCCAGCAAAATCTGTTACGAAAACCCTCTACTTATCTTCATGTAGCTTATTTCGTGAGTTTTCATAAACAGTTCTTGTCTTCATAGTAAACTTAGGCACACGCTCGTCTTTATTGCTCTGTTTTAGTTCGCATTTCCTGATAACAGTTTATTTCGACATTCTAATGGGTCCAATTCTAGCGTTTCTAAAAGCAATGGTGGCTTCAAAGAAGATACAGTCTTTGTAGAGCTTCTATTAGTCGATATAAAAGTTCTCGCTTTCATCATAGCATCAAGCTTTCATCATAGCTTGACGTCGGTTCGTAAACGACGAATATTATAAAAGATGGTCCCTTTTCTTCTACCGTGGAATCTGACTTAGGTTGTTATCTGTTCAAAAGGTAGGAACATTGAAAGCAAAGGGATTCATGTCAAATGTCTGTTGCCTTCGTATCGTTCACGCGATCGGGGGGAAGTGGACAGATCTAGTGTGCCATAGGTTGAATGAAGAATTTACTTGTGCTACTTGGCGCATTTCATGACTATTACAATCTCATTTGATACAAGTGCTATTAAACAGCAAAAAAGTGACCCGCATCACGTATTTCACGAATTCAGCAACCATCTCATTCAAATGCAGTTGAATGCTGGTTGAAGAAGATTCTGCCTGGAATCCTGGGATAGTCGCGCTAGTGCTTTACCAGGTGTTTACAGCAGGCAGCCATCATCCTTAGTTTTTCCCATAAAACTTGTGTCTCCGACTCCGAAGGATTGGGAGGCTTGGTTTCGTCTGGAGTGAGGGAGAAATAGGGCCTCGCACGCATTACTGAACTACACCCTTAACACTGAGCTACTTTCGACGTGATTTATAATAACTAGAGATTAATGATAAGTGCCGCTGAATCTGTTTTACACTATTTCACTTGTAGATCACTGGAATTCTCCATTCTCGCTTCCACCAGCAAGAGATGAACAAGTTGCTTTTCTTCTCACAAATGGTGCTCGTTTAACAGACTACAAGTGGATCGGGCTCTATGATCAGTGTAAAAATGTGAGCGCTTTAGCACGACTTTCTAGAAACCAGCACCTGATATTTTCCTGTTAATATTAAAACTCATTTCTGCGTAAGTGTTAAGAAATTTGATTTAGAAGTCCATTCCTCTTGTGTCGTTAGAAGATGTCGACCCTCCCAGGGAGGAGGAGATCGGCCGTATAAAAGGCCTAGAACGCAACATCTCGAGTGGAATTGTGCGCATTCTGAATTGTAACACAATACTTGTTCCCAATTTGTACCTCGACGTCGATTTGAAGTTTCCGCGTAAGTTTTTCGATCAAGATTCAACATTATTCCTGGGTGTTATTCGCGTCATTTCACACTCTCTGAATTGCTTCAAACTTAATGCGGTCATGACATGATGTGAAGAAATGATATTCGCGCATTAAACAAAGCATCATTTAGAAGAACATTTTGGAAGCACTGGAATAACATTAACTACTGAATCCGAAAAACAGACACAGCAGAGATTTACAAGCGCTTTATAAGTTTTTTTTTAAGTTTTCAAGTTCGAGCAGATTCAAAAAAGTGTGAACAGACGATTTTGAAAGTTCAGCGTAATTTTGAACAGAAAAGGTTGGGAAATGGTAAGAGGTTCTATGTAAATGCATTTTATTTCTTAATATGATGGAACACAACAGGCGCGTGTGGCACTGTGGTTGGAGGATCGCTGCAACACACCCGTGGAATCGATCCCCACGCACATACCCCACCAAGCCTTCCATCCCTTCGGTGTCGACAAATTAGCACCAGACTTGTCTGGGAGGATAGCAACATTAGCTCGATACATCGGTAGGCCACCGCGAGTCATTGTAAAGGCCAGACATGCATTTGATCATATCCAGCGATGCTTAATCAAGCCCAATACTTGGTGCATCCCTTAGGGATTGATTAACGCCGAGACTCTTATCCTTAATTTATACAGAGTCCGAAACACAGGTACCGTAGAGATTTACAAGCTCTTTAAAGATCTTTCTTTTTAATTTTCAAGTTCAAGCGGATTCAGAAAGTATGAACGGACGATTTTGAAATTTTAACGTAATTTTGAACAGAATTGCCTGGAAAATGGTGAAAGGTTCTGTGTAAATGCATTTCTTAATATGATTGGAAAGCTGACGGCACGCTTAAAGAAACCCAGAGGACTTCAGACTAACGGTACACGTTTCTTCTTCAGTTGTTAGATGCTAAAATTTTTCCACTTTATAAAGAAACGTAGGAATAGCTTTTTCAACCCTGGCACTTTTTTCATAGAAATGTAGAGATAGAAGCAAAAAAAACTTGATTAATGAGTTTTCACCTCGCTGAATTCGTGAATTTGTATTTTCACACTACGTTTAACCTTCTTACCACGTTATAGATTTTATAAAGTTTTCAACGGTGGGAAGATCATACATATCTGCGTGGAAGCTAGAATCATGTCACCAACTTTGCTGATAACTTTAGACACCTTTTTCTTTGTTGGAGTTGGAAACTTGACCAATATTGTTCAACAAGTGAAAAGTCGAGCAATCGGATACGAACGGTGAGTGACTTGTCTTTTCATTCTAGAAGCTGGATCCAGCACTATAAAACAACGTTGATAGAAGTCAGAAACTAAACCAAATTCCAGAAATGATCCATTGGAGAAACATAGAGGAGACGCCTTAATGATTCGTTTACCACGAAGAATTCGAACGTTTGATGTCGATTTTTTATCGATTTACAATGAGGACGAAAAGAAAGTATATGGTTACATGGATCTTCCTAGTGTGCTAGTTCCTCCCTGTGCTGATGATATTTAAATTGCTTCGATGTAACATCAGAATAGTCTCATCTGTCTATATTCCGATCTTTTAGCTCTTTAGGAGTTTGCCACGAATCGCAGCTGAGCTAATTTCTCGACTCGTGTTGTTCTGTGCTTGATAGAATTCTGTTTAATATTATCAATTTCGCATCTTGAGAAATTTCACTGCTGCTCCGGTTCTCGGTAGCTGTGAAGTCATCTCCAAAATTTATGACTGAGCTCAAATTGTCACCATTTTTTTCAATTTTCGAGAAACAATGGAATAATGCAACTAGTTGAAAAAATATGCATGTTTCTTGTGGTCGGAAGTTTTGAACCTAATCGTCAATAAATGTGACTTAAGACATTCTAAGAGTTGTCATTTGGATATAAACGCTTTGGATTTTACTGAATTTCTTCAATAATTAGCATCCATGAAACTGTAGGCAGCGAAGCGTGTGCTGTTTACAGACAATGACAATCACCAAGAACGTTTACTTCGCATGACAGAGACTGAGATGGTATTTGCATACTAGACAGTTCTCGTTATCTATGTCTAGTACAATGTATTTTACGTATTTAATACTAGAAAAATCAGTTGCGAGTTACAAAATGTTAAAGCTAACCACGATGGTGCAGATCACAGTTGCAGATGAGTATGCTACCGAATTACTGACGCTGTCCTGTATTACAGGCTGTTGTTATACGATTGGTTTCGCTAATACACACTCTTCCACCCCTTTAAAATATACAGGGCATGCAATTCTAAGATCTGGGCACTTATGAGCCTTGGATATGATCATTCGGTTTCTGAGCAATTTGACACTCGTAACACGGCGTTCTTCTTTTGAACAGCACTATTGTTCGTCTATCATGACTCTTAGTATGCTGTACAAGGTGTAAAAGGACCATTAATGAGGTCCGCTTTCCACGCTGATTCACAACCAGTACAAAACGATTTCCAATAATACTCCACTTGCACATATTTTCTCACTTAAATATCTACCTATCTAGTATATATTTATCATGCGGATTCGGCCTCTTAGTTGCGCTCTCAGCTGGCGGTCAACCAATTACATCACAGGAATCGATGCTACCTATGACGAATCCTGATTGCATGGCAATAACCATCCCTTCGATGTGTAGGGAAAAAGGAGTAATTATGATGGCTACAAAGAAACGCCTTAAAACTGCTATTTCGGGGGTCGACTAAAATGCCCAAAATGACCGACCACTGTTCAGAATGCCAGTGCGGAGAGGATTTCACAGATTCTTATGGAATCGACACCTGTACACGACTGTGGATGGAAGTTATAACAGAACAAATAGAGGGAGTACTGGGAGCGTGCACCTTGTGAAGACGAGCGATCAGTCTCTAAGTAACTAGGGACTGTCACGCATTTAGTTAGAGCCTTACAACTCCTCTCAATTCTCTCTCGTGTCCTCTCCCTCTCCCCACCTATTTTTCCAGGTGTTTTCTCATTTGACAAAGAACGAGGTGGATATCAGAGAGCATTGCACGACAATTTGAGAGTATTGCTTTAAATTTGTGAGGAGCAACCATAACCGTGTGCTTATTAGGCAAAAAATTATAAGTAGTTTAAAAAAATAGCCATGGTTAGAAGGTGATCGTTACAATTTTTTCAGTCTATCGAAGCTTCATCCTTGATGGTTTACGTGCTCTGCCGTCGACAAGATGACAGCGGAGGCATTTTAAAAGAAAATGCACTAAATTTAGTTTGGTTATCAGCAGTAGATTTAGGCCGAGTTCATATTTATTGGCTTGGCGATTGCGTGAATAGAAAAACAGTGCGTCAACGGGAATTCACGGGAAGGCAACCCCATTCATTCTGTGTTGTCTTTATTTTTTCTTTCGTTAACCGTTTTTATCCTTCACATACGAATGTTTGGACTTATTTAAGAAGTGAAGATCAATATCACAGATTAAATAGATATCGATGAATGCCCAAAAACAAAAAGTTTAAGGGAGAATGAAGAACTGGCTAAATGAGAGAAGTTATGGATTATTCTTAAATATCGCAATGTTAGATTTGTCCTTAATCCAAAACGAGCAAAGCTCACGAACCACCATATCATGGAAAGTTTACTTTAAGGCTTAGGATGACTGAAGCTTTGCTCATTGTGTTAAGCATAACTCACACATAGAGCTTCTGAAGCATGTGTTTCCCAAAAATGCCTCTTTGTCTCTAAAAAAAATGAAGCGAGGACTAAAGTAATAACAAATGTGAGAAGAATATACAGGAATAGTATTTCTTGTCCGAAATTAACAAGCCTTTCAGGACGGTTTCTCAAAATATCTTCCAATTATTTTTATGCAGTCAGGAAATAGAATTGTCAAGTCTCATAGACACCCTAATCAAATGATTCCCTGCGTAGTCTCACCTGCCGAACTGCCGGCGATGCATTGAAGGTTTCACTCAAAATCAAATACTCATCTTTAAGAAGATTTGTGAAATATCTGTGATGAGAACAATTCTAGTTAACAATTCAATAAAGCAATTATTCAACAGTGTTTGGTTGACTAAATCGCGCCCCAATTTGATCTTTCCAGGCTCTGAAGAAGCCGAAGCCTCCGAAACGTCAGCTACTGTATCCTAATAAATTCTATATTAACAACCTCGTGTCTGCTTATTGAAGAAAAACATCGAATTATCAATCAATTCCGAAGTTAACAGAAAGTCTGTCTTGGGAATTATTCAACAGTTTAGAGTGTAGAGGCAATGTTGCGCAAGTGAATCGGTTTCCTACCACGCTGTTTTCTAAGCTGAGCTAAATAAGCTAACATCTTTTTCCCTAATTTCTCAATTGCAAAAGGTAAACATACAATGGCTAAATGTAACAAATTATACGAAAATACCTCTCTAATATTTTAAGCAATAGGAGGCATCTAGGTGATCTGACGTCTATAGCGAATTAGTCAGGTAGACGACCTACATTTAGCGATATGTTCGCCGACAGCCTTTTCATAATATGTCCTATATTCGAGCACCATCTTGCAACAATTGTTAGAAATAATTCGCATCCTCGCTTTTCTAGGTTTTATATTGCTTACTCAAAGGGTTATTTTTCCGTGTCATGCTCAGATTTACTTCAAGTGCAGCGCTGCTATTCCCGACGAGTAGATCAAAGTTTGCTCATAATTAATTAATTTTAGGCAATTGTTTCGGCTTTTCCAGCAATCAAATCGGATATGTGGATTGTTTGGTTGCTTGCGGCGATGAATTCTTTCGTTGGGGCTGGTGAAACAACTCTGGGACCACATTCTGGAATGGCCTTTGCACAACGCCTGGTGGATACATTACCGCGTCTTCCTAACGTGATTCACAGCCAAATGGAAGGCAAGCCGGAAAAACTAAGGTATGTCTCCTTTCCACAAGAAAAGCGATATTCATCTCTGATGCATTGAATTGCGAACATCTAGGGAGATGATATCACACATGCTTGGTGATGGTCTACTCAGTCAACTCGTTGTGGACCCTCTTGGAGTGAGGTTTTCCTTTCGTCTGTTGATGTAGTCATTCGATTTAAATAACGAGTTTTTAGGTCGCCGAAGGCATGGGAGTTCCACTCAGCAGTTTAGGCATCAATAAAACCGCTGTGGAAAAAAAGTTTGATCCCTATGCAAATGCCACTATCAGTGACAAACTGTTCAATAATCAAAAACTTTCCTTGTTTCCTTTGTAAGTACAGCATAACTGTGAAGGAAATGTTCCAAGCATGAAAATACGTTATTACACAATTGCTTCGATGTTTAGCGTCACTGAAACGCCTACAACGACGGAGAAAGTCATGTACCTAGATGGCGTTCCAATAAAAGACTTTGATCAGTTTGTCAGGTATTTTTAAGCTAAAATCACCGCTTTCTAATAGCGGGTTTTGGTCCAAATTAGAGTTCTATACAAGTACAGAACTGTAGCTATTACTGTTATAGAAGCAGAAACCTAGAAGAACGTTTCTCAACCAAAAATCCCCTAACTACCACCACTCCGCTTCCATCTGCAAACGATGTAAGATCCATCATTATATTTAGCTTAATGATAAAATTTCACTGTTTGTTATATCTTTCAGATAGCAGCAGCTGTCCTCGACAAATTGAAAATGTCATTGCCATATTCTCAGGTGTTCTTTAAACCATTCGAAAAAAAGAATTTCTTTTGAAAATATGATGGGAGTTTCCAGCAGCGACAGCCTACAGTTGAACAAAAACCTATCACAAATGACAATTTTCACAACCTCAATGTAAATACGCTTGACTCAAGAAGAATTCAAGATGTGGACACACTACTGAGGAGAGCACCTCAGAAGTTTGGTGAGTTGAAACTAAACTTTTCACATAGTTATTACGAAGTTATTTTCATAGCAAGAATAGTGAATACGATAATGAAAGAAAGGAATTGCACCATGAAAATCCGATCCTTCTTAGCGTGATCATCCTCTGAGAATTAGTACGCCGACGATTAAATAGAATGCACAACAATAAATGTAAGCTGTATAGAAGTAAAATTTTTCAAGATATGTTAGAAGGAGCAGTTGGTAGCTTTCCCAGTTCTTTCATTCAATCATTGGAACCAGAAATAGATGAGGTAGTGACGAGCCTTCGTACCGGCAACGTGATGAATGTTGAAGTGAGTTGAAATCTGTAGAAAACCGCTTCCAGTGTCAATCTATTATCTTTCAGCGTGTAAGGCAGTTACAAAACATTTTACAAACTTACGAGCAAAGTCTTCAAACAAAAGAATTAATCGCAAAACGAAAACAGTTGCAACTGTTGCAAAACGAATTGGTTGAGCAAAGAAGGAAGATAGAGGAGCAGAAGAGAATGGAAGAGGAACTGAGAAAAAAGGTACGGAGATGTGGTATCGGAAATGGGCTATTGGAATGACTTGGGTACTAGCGGATTGGCTTTCTAGGAGCAAGAGCTGGAAGAACAGAGGAAGAATATGGAAATTCAACTCCGGCAACAGCTGCATATGTGGCACAACTCCTTCAGTGTTCCAAAGGTCACTCGGACGTAACTGGTTGCCTCTATTCCAAAAGTAAGAAAGCGTTTTTACAACTCATGAAAAAGCCCATTAAGGATTCGTTGTCTTCGCTGGACATCTCCAAATCGAATGAGCATTCAAAGCAAAACTTGGTCAGTTAGCACTCTTTTATTGAAATATATCTTGACGTTACGTGATCCTCTCCTAATTTTTCCCACTTTCATTCCTTTAGTAGTATCCATATTTCAGAACAAAAGTGCTCAGGCCAAAGAAGATATGAGTTTTGTATAAGTGGCCATTTTGCTTCTTGGGCAGTGGTGCTATCATGCCTTCATATATTTTCCAGTAATGAACACAAAAGTACATTCAAGCATAGGTGGCGCAGTCATTAGCAGAAAAACATTCGATGATGCCGCTTGAACCACAACCGTACGTGTCGAGAGAGATAGAAATGCCCATTTCTAGAAGTCAAAAGTCGTTTCCAATAGTTTCGGAAGCAAACCAGGTTCGTTGCTGTTATTAAACTCTGTTTAACACTTAAGAAAGAAGGTTTATTGAGGAAAAACAAGGACGGCTACAAACAACGAGTCAGCCTTTGGCAAAAGACATCGCATACTCAGCTGACGACAATATGAGGCACTTGAAAGGGAACGTTGAGGAATTTGAATCACAGTAAGTCGTGAGTCATCTTTGATGAGTTAAAAACTAGTGTGTCTGAAATATTGTGGTAAAGTGATTGATACAAGTTTTAGAGAGGAATCCGAAGAGATTGCATCTTCATGCGCATGTCAAAAAATTTCCTTGCAAAAAATGAAGGGAAAATGGTTGATGGCCCTTGCGTCGAAACCTTTGATAGGGAAGATGGAGGTGCGATTAAAACAGTTGTTAAAGGGCGTCTCTAACAGCCAGTTGAGCTGCAGCACTTTAACAAGTAAGTTTGATGAGGTACACCATTCTAGAAGCATTACGCGAATCATTTTCTGTGTTTCTTGCTTCTGTTTCTGTTCCTTGCATAGCTCTATAAAGATTTTATACGTAATAAATATTAAGTGTCAACACCAAAGGTATCAGCTGTGGCTCAAGATGCCCCAATTTCATGGGAATTTCGTACAGCGACATCGCCTAAGCTTTACCAGGTAGTTTATTTCAGTGGTCACCCGTATTATGAAATTAATGTTCACGTCGAACTGAGCCGCACTTGCAGTGTTGGTCATTGTTTGTTCATTCGCGAGGCTTGACCTATAACGCTTGGGACACTTCTAGAATGATGTAGAATTGCAGGCAGTGAACAGCAACGATCAGTGCTTGACACTAAGCATTTTTTGCGAATAATTCTGATTGCAGCTGAGTGGTAGTGCCCTTTCATTGGACCATCGATTAGTACAACTGCAAATCAGTGACTTATCAAACGATATTCTCTCAATACCGAGTGAGTCGATTTAGCCATTTGTTTGTGTTACCCGCGTTTGTAGACGTTCCTTGTAACATATGTACAAAGAACAACTAAATAATCACCTTGTCATAGTACCCAGGATTGACTTTCTATTAACCTCGGCATTGGATTATGAATTCATCTTTTTCCCTTTCAGCAATCACGAGGTTGTCAAACAGCATACATTTACTTCCATGCAATAACACACATACAAAACCATCGTAGCTGACGTTTCGGCAGAATCGCCTCCTTCAGAGCCGCTTTTTTCATCTGTCCTCCACCAAGGAAGAACAGCCGCTCAGAGACGCATATGGCTGACGACTGAAAAAAAAAGTGAAAAAAGCAGCTCTGAAGAAGGCGATTTTGCCGAAACGTCAGCTACGACTGTATTGTATGTGTTTTATTGCATGGAAGTAAATGTATGCTGTTTGATAACCTTGCGACTGCTGAAAGAGAAAACGACGAATTCATATTCCAATTTGTCACCAATAATCATAAGCCAGTTAAACACCATGGACGGTGTTAAAGACATTTTAACTATCCCAAATATCAAATATAGAACGAAATCATGCTGTGGACAAGTATAGGGCTGGGTAGCGCAGTGATGGTGATGCCGTTGATCACGAGCACAGTACTGGTTCGACTCCACGTCGGGCTGATCGAGCCTGTAATCTCACTGGAATGGGCAGCTTCGGCGACAAACTTGTTTGATTCCACTTCGTTTCTTCAAATCCACATAAGAACGCTCTAGCACCGCTGCTCACTACCACAACTTTCTCAGAAATCGAGAGAGTCGGCTCAACGAGAATTCAACCACTTTCATGAAGAAAACGACAATCCTCAAGCAGCAGCCAAAAGCACGGGTGGAAAGTGCGACGTATTTTGTGGACGATAAATGCAAGGAAACAGATCGAGTTCAGGAATAACGAGGATCTGCGCAGTGGTTGTAAAGACGGATTACGTAAAAAAAAGAATTAGAAGAAAAACATTAAACTTGAAGACTGCTTCGTAACAAAAACGACATTGCTTGAATTGAGATTTTCAAGGATTACTCTGGCAGAGCAATGACCCATTAAACATATTAACACTAAGTAAATAAATATATATATATAAAATAAATAATACATCATCGAGAAAATAAGGGCGCGTGTGGCGCAGTGGTTGGAGGCGCCACTGCGACACGCACGTGGAATCGAGCTCTGCGCCCATGGCCCACCAAGCCTTCCATCCCTCCGGGGTCTGCAAATTGGCACCAGACTTATCTGGGAGGATAGCAGCACTGGGTCGATACATCGGTAGGCCACCGTGAGTCATTGTAAAGGCCAGATATGCATTCAGTCACCTCCAACGATGCTTAATGAAGTCGAATGCATGGCGCATCCCTCCGGGATTGATCAACCCTAGAGCTTTATCCTTTTATCCTTTAACATCAAGTAAAGTGGCTGTAAATGGGTGCATTCGGCGTTGTTAAATAGTAAAGCTGCTTGCCCTCTCTTCGAGGAATGGAAAGCTCACATGTGTGCGTGATATGCTTAGGTCTTATGTGAAATAGTGTGACTATCATAATGCTTTCTTCTAAGAATAATTATAGGATGAAAATCGTGGTCATAAATATAAATTACATGGAAACATCTTCTACTTTAGAAAGGCAATGGGTGTTTCTATAGCGTGAACTTGGTTGGTCGTAAAAAGTACATGAGTCATTGTTTTCACTCTAGTTTCTTTCCGCCTTTCTTTCTTTTCGACCATAACTTCTACATACCACTCGACAAGTGATTATCATGGAACTCAAATATGAGCCGGTTAGTACAAGAGCACGTTTTTAGATACTATGACACTACATGAGCACTCCTCATTGACACAAATAAGCCGTTAATGGAGGAATAAGAGTGTAGAATGCACGAACTCAGCAACAGAGATTGCAGTTTTAGCTCACTGAGCCTTGCTTGCCGTGTTTTTCTCATTTTTTTATTCCTTTATTTATTCCTGCTTTCACTCATGATTAACACTGCAAGTGAAGGTATCTGTGGAGATCCCGATGATCAAATGGTGCTAGGGAAAACTTCCAATCAAATGCGCACTTCCTCTCTGTCTGTGTTATTGTCTATTAGGAAGCCTGTGCCTAAAGTAAACGAATATTCAATGGTGTGGGAAGTTGCCACAAGGTATTGATGACGTGAATAAACATTAGGAAATCCTGGTGGTGTGAAAGTTTAATTTCTCCATTCTAGCTTTTTATGTGGTTATTTGTTTTCACGTGACCCATCTTCACATATATTGTGCGGATCACAAAACTTCTTCCAATCCATGTGTTTCCATCTGGTGCCAACCCCCCGACGGATGGGATAGGAAGACGATGGCAAGGTAAAATAGAAGGGTGGTGTATATTTAAACGCATCACCACTACTGCGTCCGCACCTACTGCTAACGATATTCAATCTTAAAAATACCCCAATCTATACTTTTCTTTTCTTAGTTTTTTGAAAAAAGTTTTTCTCACAGTTCAGTTAGGCTTTATAGCGTTGAGCAGTAGGCATGACCTTCATCTCAATTTCTCGATAACTGGAACATTTGAGGAGTTAAACGCTATTAACTTACAAAGAGGAATTTCCTCCATCAACTCCTAAGTAACTACGATCCTCTAAGCTGGTTGATTGAAATTTA
The DNA here is from genome assembly GCA_009735665.1 of Angiostrongylus cantonensis. NCBI lineage: Eukaryota > Metazoa > Nematoda > Chromadorea > Rhabditida > Metastrongylidae > Angiostrongylus > Angiostrongylus cantonensis. The sequence continues at coordinate 71,255 of MQTX01000185.1, read as the reverse complement.
AAGTTGTTTGGAGTTGATATTCAGAAAGCAAATGCAAAAGAAATTTGTCCTTTATTAATTTTCAAACAGAGTCCCAACCTTACATCAGCTTAGAAACTTAGAAACAAAATTACAAAATTGTCTGTAGTCCTATTTATTTTTTCACTGATAACGTCATAGCAGAATATTTGTCTTATTTAGAGCTGAATTTAAAATTTTTTCCACAACTATGAAGACTTTAACCGCAACGAAAGTTTCCGAACGTGGCTTTGTTTCCGGAAAACCGATCATACTCTATTTTTCCAGTGTGTGTGCTCAAATTTTCTGGTGATTCCACATACGACTACATGGTTGTCAGCAGTTCCAACGGTGTGTTACTTTTTCAAATGCATATAAATATCAGTGTTTCTTTTCTTCCCGTACTGCTTTGTTTCACATCTCTGACTTGTTGATCTATTTTTCTTCAGGTCCTTGCAATGAAGTTGCCCTAGTTGTGAGAAATCTGGATAAATTTTTTGACGAAAAAAACAACGAACTTGTCACGTTTTTGAGGAATGTAAGTGTTATTTGACCAGTGGGAAAAAAATGTCTCCACGATTTCTTTGCAGAAAATCGCCACTGAAGAGATAGATGACATGGATATTGTACCATTCGCAAACGATTGCTCTTAGGGAAAATTCTGGTGTAATTGAAAATATTCGTCACTCATCTATTTCACTCATTTTATGATCTGAGCTCCCCTCTTCATTGGTTGCATTCGCTCGTCACTGTAACAGCGATAGTGAGAAGAAGCAATAATAGCAGTATTAAGCAGGTATAATATTGAGTATACGTTAAGTCACAAATAAGACATCGAGGTAGTGAAAATTGCATTAACCGTAATAACTGATGCTTCCACTCATGATTAACACTGCAAGTGGTTATGACCATACGAATATAGTTCTTCTTGTTTAATATAATAAATGAATTTTTTAAAGTGACATTTCAACATCAGATATTGTGCACCTCATTACTTCTTGCATTCAATTCATTCTCTCGCATCCTTCATCCACGAGGATGTTCGGATTGCGCGTGTGAGACTGAAGCTTGAACAATTTCGTCCTCCTCATGATGTTCCTTAAAGGACGGGTTAGTCTGTTCTTCCTGGATTTCTGGAATAGCCATGCTACGGCGCTTCTACGCAGATTGGAGGTGTTTGCTGGTCTCAGACAAGTCTGACATCAATTTCCCGACCCGAAACTTGGAGAAAACGGGGCAGATACGAATCATGGTCCTGGTTGGTAAGGTGTTCCGCGTAGTCGATGACATGACTACCACTGCGCTACCTGCTGCTCCCTTTAGATTGATCATTCGCGTCGAGATTAAATGAAAGTTTACTTCTAGGGAATTATTTTTAGTGTTTTTTAATGTTGTGGTAAATATTTTCTGACCATTGTCTAACAATAATATTAATAATAATAATTATTGTTAGTATTAATGTTGTATCCATACGCTGTCCACTTCATGGTTGATCATCATCAGAATTTTTTTCGAAAAGAAGTGAAATGGAATGAAATGGAGTTGATAAAGGGCGAAATTTGAGCAAACGAAATTGAGAACAAGTAAAAATTTCATCTTTCAGGTAATATTAAAAAACTATTAAGGCTACTTCTTGTTACTTTTAAACTAGTAGCTTCATTCAGATAATAGACGAAGCTGTGCTAACTGGGTTTTTTAAAATGAATGCTTATAAAATGTCAATACGGAATTCACCTATCACCTACATGACCCTAATTTACTTACTTACTTGGATACTTGGACGGTCCAGCTTCACGCGTTGTGCGGACCCCACCACATTTGTCCTTCGTTTCCTTCCCTCGTAATCCTCGTCCATAGTAGTGACTTCATTCCAGTATGGTGGCTCTTGTGAGTTCATAGCGCGATCTACAAAACAAATACAGCTGCCAGTACTGTCGATTAACATTGGTTAAGCCCAACGTGCATGGTGTATGTGGCCTTCCAAGGAAACACTTGCGTACTTGAAGAGCCCACTCTGCAGTTCTTTCCCTCCATTTGTCGTCCGTTCTTCTCATTATGTGACCGTCCCATCCGTGTGTCTCTATCGATGTATATCCTTCTAGATCTCGAGGATGTGACAGATTTTGAAGGTCAAATCTTCGTATTCCGTCCGCAGATCTTTGGGTCGGTTCACTTCGGTTGTTCACTGGCTTCTTTAAAATGCCCGAATGCGACTCATCTTGCTCTTCTTTTTCTGGCTAATTTCTCCTCCATGTTGCTTTCGACGTTAATTGTTCACCCAAGTATACGTACGAGGTGGCCTCTGCAATCAGAGAACTATACAGTTCAATTTTTCCCGTTTACCGATGAGTAATTTGAGCTAGGAACCAACAATCCAGGAAGTATAACTCTAATGATTCTGAGATATTTGAAAAACTCCGGAGCGCGAGTATCTGCAGTGGGGAATGAACGCGCTATTGTCGTTTCCGGTGAGTAACGTGTTCACCACAACACCATGCGGCTTCTTCGTTTCGCCTTTTTCTCAGCTAGTTCTACCTTTTAAAAAGAGTGGGCAGTAAACAAAACGGTTAGGATTGTGATTATCACTAAAGCCTGAGCATAACTAGTTTCATTGCCGATTTGTGCTCCGCAGATCAATCCCGTTGACAGGTGATTGCTGACGGCAGAGATCGATATAACTAGCTGAGAGACGGGGGAAACGAGGGACCCGCATGGTGTAGTGGTGAACGCGTTACTCTCTGGGAAGGACAACAACGCGTTCGTTCTTCACCGCAGACACCTGCGGTCCGGAGTTTTGCAAATATTTCAGCATCATTAGAGATACATTTCGCAATATGCCTTTCCGTTGAAAAGAGTAGGCACTAAATATTAATACGTATTCTTTGTTTGATGAGCTTACACGAGGTTGACAATAACATTTATTATCGGCTAACGTTTCGACGTCTTCGTCTTCATCAGAGCCGATGATCCGAGTCGATGGTCCACGCTTCTTGTTCGTCTCGATGCGGCGGCTTCGCCTTCGTGTCGAGTCAGGTCTTCTTCAGCGTTCCATCTCCTCGAATGAGGCACACTCCTTCAGTGATGCCCTTTTATACACGATGCTGATGGTGAATATTATGATAATGTCCGTTGATAACTACTTGTTTTTCTTCCGGACATGTATCATTGCGCACATCGTGCAAAGTGTTCGAAGTACTAAATATTAAGTTAAAACCTAGAAAGTCTTCACTTATATATAACGCGTCCTAAGGTTTCCCAGTGAGATTTTCCCATCCGAAGGGAATCCCGTAATCTGCCTTACAAAGAAATGTGAGCGTCTAAACATTGGCCTTTTTGTTGTGCTTTTCAAATTCTGTGCAGAAAAGATACCAACGGCTTACGTTCGTCGGTGGTCGCACGGAAGCACTACGTACTGACCCTCACTGACTTTCTACATTTTTTCGTATACAGTGGCGTCTCTCATCTTTTGTTGCACGACGTGGTGTGGACATAGGTCAAAGCTTTGAGCTTCTTGTTTCGTCTTCCTGAAGAGGCGAACTGAGTCACGGTGGTATACTTCATATTTCTTTTCAATCGCTTGTGCAGAGTACAACATTACAAACCATTGGTACCGAAATATACATGGGTTTAAAAGTGTCAGATATGGATTCTGGCTCGCTTTCTCAGTCATTGTATCGTCAAGGCCATATCAAGCACACAAGTCGCTTGTTTTCTTCTGATCATCTCAGCTCGTAGGTGATTCATAATATTGAATTACGACCACCATAGATACAAGCAAAGGTTTCGAATATGCTAGTGGCGCTGAGTTTGAATGGTGCATCAGAAACAAAGTTCCTTTTAGTGGGAGTCGTTATCTTCAGATGAGATGAGGTCATCAGTTGCGCTTAATTATTTTGGGTGGATTGTGTCAGCTTGTGGTAGATCTCCGTTGCATTTCGATATTTTGGTAATTAAGTTCGCTTGAATCACTCTTTCATATAACGTTTTATCAATCTCGTTTACGATGACTTGGGCAAATAGCTTGCGGACGTTGAACAACAAACAAATTGTCTAACAGATACAGTTTCTGTATTTGTTAGATCTTTTGTGATGTAGCACGGTCTCACTAATTTCCCAACAATCTGAACATAAAAATTTGGAAGGAAATGTGTTAAAAGCGAGGCCTCGCTGTGTATTAGAGTTGGCAAAAGTCTTCTCATGTATTTGTATCTAATCTTCTCGTTACCAGATATCGCGCGATCCTTTGCTGAATAAATATCGAACTTATTTGCTGAATTAAAACTCGTGGATGATGATCACCATTCTTTCGCAGTATTCAGCAACTATTTTTCTGATAGTCGCATAGTGGCGATGGTGTAACTGGCGATATCCAACGGTCGTTGCAGAGATGCTCTTTCGTGTTTTTGCTGTATTGCTTAGTAACTGCATTATGCTCTGCTTAAGGTCTTTTTTACTTGCCTGTACAAAGAAACAAACTTAGGCATGAATAATTTTTTTCTTTGCCACGGCATATGCATAGTGTTTCAGAGTGAATGGCCTTGACAGTGTTTGACACTCTCTAACGCCTCTTCTCCTACGAAGAGGACAAAGAAATAATGAAAAATTTACAATATCGCAGATCTGTTGCTATAATAATTGTTATCAGTAGCGTTTTTCATAGTTTTTTTCATTCTTTGTATGAAGAGAGGTGAAAGGATGCTATGCATTTCTATGCTGTTGAAAACTCTTTTTCAGCCAAAAAAGTCACTGTGAAGGTGAAGATTAAGTGGTACTCTTAGCAACGATCTCTACCCAGCTGCGGCTTTCATATCGCAACTACCGCTTTTTTCATGTTTTCCGGCTTGGCACGTTAGAGTGATACGAAAAAGTGTGGTGTAGAACACTAATCGACCTGCGGAACATCATACCTTTGAAAAATTACGTAGCCCTGTTATATTCTGATTCTTAAGCCGCCTCCAGTAGTTTCGTATTTTTATGCCATTTTAATTGATCATGAAAAGATACTCCACAAGCGGTGCTTATCTTTATTCTTGACATATTCTTTGCGCTACGCTACTTGTGATTATGCAGCAAAGATATGTTCATTCGTGAGAAACTGCAAAGTGGGCGTGGAGATACGGCTCAGTCCTCTTGACTAAAGAAGCGAAGCGAATTTGGTGCATTCTTAAAACACTCTCGTAAATGAATACAACCACAACGTTGCTGAGATATTAGCAAAACTCCGGACAGCAAGTTTTTGCAGTGGGGAACAAATGCGCTATTACGCTTTGCGGGGGTTAACATGTTCACCACTATACCATGCGCGTCCTTCGTTTCGTTTGTCTCTCATCTAGTTCTATCGATAGGAGCCATCAGCAATCACCCGTCAACGAGATTGATAAGCCCACGTCCGGCTTCGAACCCCGTTAAGCTGAGGTTGTACTTGAAATGACAATGTTTTACTTTTTATTTTTTGCCTACTACTATTTTTACGGCAGGGTATTAAACGAAATACAACCACAACGTTGCTGAGATATTTGCAAAACTCCGCAGCGCAGGTGTCTGCAGTGGGGAACGAATGCGCTTTACTCTTACCGGAGACTAACGCATTCGCCACCATACCATGCGCGTCCTTCGTTTCGCCTTTCTCTCAGCGAGTTCTTTCGGTCACTTTTCTAAACGTTCATTACTTAGCTAGGTTGGCTTAAACCAGCTAGCTAGGAGGTGGACATTTCTGTAAAAAAGCACAGCTAAGTGTAAATTTGTGCCACCACAGAACCCGACGAACTGCCTATTGCCAAATTACGTAGTGATCGATAAAATTATGGGGCGTGGTACAGAAAGCGCAATGCCTTTGTGCATTTTTAACAATAAGAGAGCATAGAAATCCATGATGCGGTATTTCTGTCTGGATTAAATTCTAATGGACTTGGTGCTGAAACTCACTCGTCAGTCCACGTGGGGACGCTTTAGCACGGCTCCAACAGAACTTCAGTGCGAATCGATCGACCAGCATTTAAGGGAATTTAAAAGAAGATAAAACTCCCCCGTCAGCAGCCGAAACCATACGCTAATGGTTCGAAGGCCTTCGTGAATGGTGGATGAAAGAAAATGAATTGAATGCAGAAATTACTGGGTTTCGCACAGTGGATGTGACGATAAAATAATAAAAGGATAAAGCTCTCGGCGATGATCAATCCCGGAGGGATGCCCCATGAATTCGACTTCTCCAGGCATCGACTGGATGTGATTGAATGCATATCTGGGCTTTACAATGACTCGCGGTGGCCTGCCGATGTATCGAGCCAGTGGTGCTATCCTCCTAGACAAGTCTGGTGCCAATTTGCCGGCCTCGGAGGGAAAAGGAAGAGTTGGTGAGCCATGGGCGTGGGGGTCTATTCTACGTGTGTATTGCAGGGCGCCTCCGTCCACTGCACCACACGCGCCTAATGTGATGATAGAATATTTAAAACAAGAAAATAAAAAAGCTATTATTTGGCTTTTGAGAACTATTAATGTATAAAGCAAGGCTGCCTCGACTGCTTATGATTTCATTACGTGTTTTGTATTATTACAGCTGAAGCCCTTTCTTAAGTCGACGAAGATTAAAGAAAGTGACATCTCATTTATACGTAAAACTGCATTAAGTCTTGCTATTTTGTTCCTTGCCAACCTGGTGTGAACCGTTTCGTTAAACCCCCTTTAAACTCGTGTAATACAGTTTTTTTTCTAGTTTTGTCTAGGGCGAGTGAAGTAGAAAGCAAATGAAAAATTGCACTACAGCAAGCAGGTTAAGTAGGCGATAGGAGCCGATTTCATGTAGGTCTTCTTTGACTGCTGTAATACGGCCCTAGTATTCCAGCACTATATGAATTTGAATTTTTGCAAAAAAAGTTGGAAGTACGGAAATCGCGCCGATAAGGACTTGTGGTAGCTTCTTAGATGCTCGAACTAAAGAATTTCTGAGCCGAGAGCTGGCCGATTCGTAGCGAAAAAAATAACAAGGATACATTTGGAAGGTGCGGGTAGCGCAGTTGTAGGAGCTTACAATACACATGTGGCCGTTGGTTCGCTATGGCACTTCAAACGAATGAAGTAACTTATCACTGCGGGTGGCGGATAAGATATTAGTTGTAGGCCAAAAGCGGATTTATTCTTTCTTGAAACGCTGGTATATATTTGTTATGGAGCCCTTGCTTCTGCTGGACTGATCTGACCGTTTACGAAAATTTTTTAACGTATGCGTGCCTAGGTGTGATCCCGTTAATGTAGATTATATTCAGGTAATCTATTCAGTTAAACTTTGCAATCAAGTGACTCGGAAATATACGGGGGCTGGTTAGGAGACATCTTCAACAAGTAAGCTCCTCTTCTATTGCGGGAAAGACTGAAAAGCTACTCGTGAGCACAACCAATCTTTACGCTCGTAGAAGAGAAGCTATATGTGGGTATCAAACGCTAAACGCAGCAAGATAAGTGGGCCTCACTCCTCTGACACTGAAAGAGCTCCCGGTGGGGCAGCGTTTGGTAGGACGAGTACGGGGAGGTTGCTAAAATCTTAGCGTCATCCCAGGCTGCCTAAATCTCAAAAGATTAACGTGACGATCATAATGCACGTACACTTGCTAGTCCTCGATAAAGTGTTTGATCCTGCAGGATAGAAAGGCAAGATATGACGTCGTCGGAGTCTAGTTCTCTTACTATTAGAGCTATGTATGTTTTCCTTTTCTGTGCATCAACACGGTACTGCTGGTCTTTCACTCATTAGGAACTTTGCATTCTGGCAAGTAATGGCAGTCAGCTTTTTGAACTATTGAATAATGATTGGAGGAGGGCTTTCAAATGTTTAAATCTAATTCTGCACTCACAGTGCTTTCTTCACAGACGAAAGAGCGCCTCTCGGATTTCGGAAAGGAGAAGCTGTGGAAATATAATTCCATCCTTCTTAAACTTGTACGGAAATAGGAGGACATGACTGTTACAGTAAAACTCGTAGATGACGTTGTCCATTGTCTTTTTGGAAGCCATAACTGTTCTCTACTGGCGACTACGTGCGATCCTTGTATCCTCATTAGATCCTCATTAGAGGATTAAGCTCCAAGTAGACATTTTAGGTATGGATGGATCATACCAATCCTTCCAAGTTTAGGTAGCACGTTGTACCTAAGACTAGCGTATCGGGAAAGGGCAGGAAAAGGTTAAAAAAAAAGGCCCATTTATCTTATCATGTTTGGCTATTGATAGCCATACCTACCTTGTGATCTTTGGACGTGAAGGCCGGACTTACTAACAGATAGCCTTCCATTCATTCTCAGGGTAGAAATGGAGCTTATTTATTGAAAGCAACTCCTAACCCCTTCAATATTCTTCCTTATCATTTGGTCGCCAATTTATCCCTGAAATGGCTGGCTTTTAACATGCAATCTGCGTAAACACTAAGACACCTGAGTGCACATACATGAATATGTTAACGTCAACACCAAAGGTATCTGTAGAGTCGGCGTATTAGAAACAGGGATTCAATCCCATAGATTTTAGGAAAGCACAAGGTGCTTTCTGGTCCATTGCTGATTCCTTAATGAAGAAAATCAGTGGTGATCTCACATTAGAAGCGCAAGTATTGCGTAGAGAACGTAACGTGGCAATCTACAGAAAGTTCAGTTGCATGAGTTCAGATTCAAAGTCTGTTCGAGCTTGATTCAAATAGATAGCGTTCAATTTACTTCACAAATAAGTAACTAAGTTCTCAATGGTGGTGGTTAACAACTAAAAAACGGAGACGCTTAGGTAACTCTCACAGTATATTTATTTATGATTTTATAAACTGATCTTCTTTAGCTAGTGCGAGGTTGGTATATGTCTTCGTTGTCGTTGTTGTTGTTGTTGATCGATGGCTGACGTTTCGGCGATTTCGCCTTCCTCAGAGCCGTGGTATGGGGCAATAACAACAACAACGACAACGAAGACATATACCAACCGTATTAGCTAAAGAAGATCAGTTTATAAGATCATAAATAAATATATTAATTATATATGCCGAGGTTTATAGAAAGTCGATCTTTTGACTGTCACAGTAATTTCACAGAAATGTTATGACGCCAAATCTGCTGGAATATATTTCACACCGGTAAGAACTAGGTACATCCAATGTGACGATTATTTTTGTTTAAATTATGCAAATAATTGTTTTATTTTATTTGATCCGTCTTCAAGTCCATTGTGCGGATCCCGGGACTTCACTTGTCACATCCAGTTTGTTTACTCGCATCCATCGTGCACCAAGGTCTTCCGACGTTTACGTGTGGCTTCGGTTGCTGCTTGAGGATTTTCGTCGAGTCGATTTCCCCTCGAGTCCTGAGATTGCTGCGCTAGAGCGTTGCCAATTGGACTGCAGAGAGTGATATTTTGCCAGATAAGTCTGGTACCAATTTCCCGATCCCGGAGGGATGAGAGGCTTGGATGGCCTGGAGCCGAATCGTACTCGTGATGATGGACATTGCTCTCACTGTGCTATTCGTCCCGTGCAAATAATTTCTACAGCAAAAACTAGTTGTAGTTATCATAGATTGTGAGACTGCATGTGAAGATCGTAAATTGATGGTAGAATTTCTAAGTGAATTCTCCGTAGAAGTGCAAATTGTAAAGGGTGAAGCCTATGATAATTACAGAGCGTGTGTGACATATTACTGGTGAATACATTTGTAACACATACGTATTTCTGAATGCAATGTCTGCAATGTGTTGACGAAAACTGTTCAACCCTATTCGCTCTACGTACTGCAGACACTTCTATAGACGTCGCTTCATCGATTCCCCATCCTGTCATAGCAATTAAATTTCCTACATTGCGTACACGCACATCGAGCAGATTTGCGAGAACATAGAAACCTTACCGTTCAAAGCAAACGAGTAAACTTGCCCAAAAAAAAGTTTTTTTTGCTTATCATCTGTAGAATGGAACTTCTTTTGTAGAACTTCTGTAGAATGGAACTTCTTTTTGTGCCAATTTAGAAATTTGGGTCGCACAATCAAATAGTTACAGATTACGGGGTAAAAACGTTCTACGCAGTAAAATAACAAACCGAAATTTGGAAATGAGTCGTGTATGTCTCATACTGGCCTGCAAGGAAACGAATGAGTCGTGTGAGAGACGTGCCGTTATCATGTGTCAATAAAGGCAATAAAACCCATAATATTTGAAAAAACGAACTGTGTTCAGCAAGTCTTCCATCTCACTGATGTTGACAAATTGTTATCTAATTTGTAGAGAAGCAGCACTGAGGTGCTATATTGATAGGCTAGAGTTAATTGTTGTATAGTCTAGATATGTATCCAATGACGTTTAGTGATACTTGGTGAACGTATTTGAACGCATGAGCATCCTTCAGGGATTGATCAATACCGACAGCTTCATTCCCTTCCTTTATCTAGGATGCGTGCGTTTTCAAAGGGGAAAGGATAAAGTCAACAAAAACTTAAAGCAAAACACCACACCGTAATCCAACTGTTTTCACGTTTTTGAATAACATGTGAGGACATGCCAACTAGATGGCAAAGTTGGCATAATCAGATTTTACAGCTCAGTGTTTTCAGTAACGGGCACGCGGAAACACTTCAGGGCATTCCGAGGTCGTCACCCACCGCCGGTATTCGCCGAATCGAAAACGATTTTGTGGATGTGAATCGAAAAGGAAATGAATATCGAATGGGTTTTCTTACAGATTGGGGCTAACCTATGATATGGGCTTACTTGCTACTGTTCTTCCGGGCGAAAATATGGGGCGCGTTCTCGGATTGGATGAATTAGTCAAGTGGGGGAATAACTCTTTGCTGCAAATCCCAGCAACAAATAACAACACCAGAGAATGGCCACGTACTACGTTGAAGAGATCAACCATTGATGTGGCACACATGTTACATTCAAAGCACATTCATAGTACTTCTTCAATACACGGAGATGCTGTTTATTTCGACTAATGATAGCCCCTCATTTTTGTTTCTATTTAAATTTTACCCAAGTTCACCTAGCAATATAATTGCCATTTCACTGTATCCTGATAACATACAAATGTACTACGCGATTGGTTGACAAAGTTCATGAAATGCGCATGAAATTAGGAAGAAAGACAACCTAAAACTACAAAAAATCACTTTGATATAAAAACTGGTACTGAGAAAAGAACTCAGGTCGTGCGATATGTTCAGTGATTAGTTAAAACCACGGTCATTATTTCTACTCAGAAGCGCTCTTTACACAATGTCTTTCCAAGGCTTCATGTGCTAGATGAATAGAACTAGTTAGAATTTAACATGAAACGTTCGGTTGAGCAAGGCTTTGTTACGATGTGCGGTCAAGTGGTTTAGTAAGCCTCCACTCATTGCTCCAGTTAATTGTTATTTCAGAACGTCAAATCAATAGGTAAGGAAACTAGACACAACGAAATATGCACAGAATTGTTGTTGAATTCTTGAGTATAACCGAAGCGCTCTTCAAACCATTCACAAAGTATATCGCGTAGAATAGTTTTAGGGACGAATGCGGTTATGGATACTCTACATAATTCTGTTGCACTTCCCAAACCTAATTTTGCATACCAGCAATATCCAATACCTTGGAGAGACATTTGCTACATTTCCAAAAAATGTCGACGTTCTTAGTCAGCCTTTTCATGTTATTTCCACTTCATGAATAGGTAGATTGTGTGATTGCGAGAAATCAAAAACCACTAAGATCTTAAATATAAATCAAATTAAAAGTAAGTTTTCCATGACCTATGTGGCTATTAGCACATTTAGCGCCTAAGCAGCACGGCATTCAAAGCTTACTAGAATAACGTCAAGTTGACATTCCATATAAATTTCTGCTTTATACAGAATTACACACTATCATGTCCGACTGAATAGGAACAACAACATCATTGAGATCAGCAGTGGGATATAAGGCGATCGACGAGCATTTCATTCGCGTTTCATCGGTTTCTTCTCGGTGAATGCCTCCCTTTGCTCAGCATTCGCCGATAGCACAGAACAGTCCTCTATGGCACGTAGCAGATACCTGTGTACTCCTCCTAAAAACGAATGCATTATAAAAAAGTCCGTAATATTGTCATAACAAGCCCTCGAAAAAAAGGAAAAAATTCAAATAATTGGTAAGTCAAATTATTAGTTTAGAGGTATGATTGGCTTCCAAGCGCCAAAGATGCGCGCACGAAGTACTTCTGAGCACGGACTAATCCTCTAGTTGTGGATCACTCTATTGTAAAAAGTTATCATGCCCAATAAACAGATCTGACTGTTAAATGGACAAAAAACACCAGTGTTGGAAATATTAGAAAGAAAAATTCCATCAAATTCTTCAACGCAATGGACGGTGCTCTTTTTTCGACAACTGTCGATAGTAATGCAGGAGCACTTGAGCAGTTAAGAACTTGACGAACTATGGAGTAAAAAAGGCAAAACCCATCAGTCTAAAGGCACATACAACTTTCTTGAAACTTAATTTTCACTTCAAATTCATTTGCTCGAAGAAAACCAAGTTTTCAAAAAGAAAGAAAAAGAAAAACAAGTACCCAACGTCGTAAACATTTCAATCGAAAAGCCGAGAAATGCAAATGTTAACGATGACACCTCAACTTGTTAGACAAGAATCCTGATTGCCTTATGGCTTTTCACTGGTTGAAATTTGAGTCTCCTTACGAAAGAAATGCGAAAAACGAGAGGTTCATGAGCGCCAGAAAATCAGGAATTGATCGACGTTGTATCTTTTTGATAAAAGTTTCTAAATTGTGTCAGTTTTTATTTAAAATAATTAACTTTGCCATGGATTGAAATCTGATTGTATAAAATTCAAAGGGAGAACTATTTTCGACCACTGCAGGAGTTAATCTCCCATCGTCTACCGTTTGCTCACAATTCTCCTTTCTTCCCAAAATACTAGGTGAATTGCATTACCTTTGAACTTTTTAAAATGGTGGACACACTGAAAATGCGTTAGCAGCCCAAGAATTAATCCAGCCGAAGAAATGCTACCGGTGCAGAGGTGTTTGGGAGTGAAATTAAAAAGGAAAAAAGGCGTAACAATCCCAGAATCCATCTCTCAATTTCGATGGTTCTAAATGAACGTGGATTCGTACCTGCACCACGCTGTGTCACTGTTACAGTAACTGATTTTCTCTTAAGTTAGTTCATCAAGGACATATTCATCGTGACTTGATCATTCAGAGTAACGAAATTGACAAAAAATTCCTGAGAAAAAGACAATTTCCTTAGAATCTTAGCGGTTCACCACCTCCACGTGGCAACGAGCTGTTCCTATCGTTGAACTACACAATGCACACTGGAGGCATCATTCCTCACCAACTAACCTAACAGAGCTCTCAACAAAGAACTGAGAGGATCAAAAGTTATCACCTAGGAATAAGCCTGTGATACGACAGTATACACTGAGCTCTCTTCAGGACTTCTCCACTCGCCACTAAAAAATAAATGAAGCGCATTATAAGAAAAATAGATGTGATGCCCACCATACGCTTTGACAGGAGCCCAGATCGCAGCTCAACGAATGGAAAATTCACAGATGGCCACAAATTCTACTGGATGACTAACGAAATTTTGGACATTATCGCGATGTGGTTAATGATTATAACAACATATAAGATATATTTTTAACACGATCCAGTGCTTTAATATTTCAGAAACGTGTTCACCTTGACTATCGACGAAATTGTGGTATGTTAGGTTACCAACAATTCCTGCAGTTCGAATGAGACAAGGGAAAAGGTGCTGCTGCCCAAACACCAAAGTTACTGAAAATATAACTCATCAGTAATAGTTAGTAGACCCTGAACATTAACACTGACGAGTTAATCAATTCCTACCTGACAACTGTAGTGTTTGCAAAAGAGCGGTCACGAGTAACAAGACTGCAATTTCGGATCGATTTTCTCGTTGAGAAAGAATACTTCTGCAATGAAATAAGCGGTTACCCTATTTATAACAAACATTTTGCCAAATTTTCTACCCGCTTGTAGCAGCTAGAGGGTTGGAGCGAGTGTGGAAGGAATGGTGGGGAGGGGAGAGTGAAGATGGGGTAGGTATTCCTGGCAGTAGTCCTGCGATGTACAGCGTGTAATTAATTTCTCTATACTCTTTCAAGTTGAGAAATAACTTAACATTTGCAAAAAGAAGCTCGGCTAAGGATAAGCCATTTCTAGAAATTATCGGTACCAAAATTCCCCTCTAATTCGTAACGGCGGACAACTGCCTGTGGTGACGAGCAGGGAACTCTGCAGCTAAGCACCCTCAGAACGCCAACAGAACAACTGGCCCGACCAGGTGGTTATCATTCAAATGGAAAATGCTCTGCGACGTGTACGATTCAGCTTGAAGATGGACTATTTAAGCTTCAATTAGTAGCAATCCACATTAACAAGCAGAAAGAGAAATAACGCCAGCAAAATGATGAATCATAGCGTAGAATAAGGAATAGCAGCGTAAATTTTTTGTCTTGAAGGGAAAATGACACAAAAAACATGAACATGCCCCTGTTCCATCGACATAAGATGCAGACTCCGAAGATTTCTCGAGCCATTCTACTCTACGAAAAATCAACATTATAGACTACCACTATTCTTTTCTATTTATTTTATTTGACCCATCTTCATGTCTACTGTGTAGATCCCAGCACTTCTCATATTCGATTCGTTCCCTCGCATCCATTATCCATGATGATCTTCTAACTTTTACGTGTGACTTTGCTTGATGCCTGAGGATTTCCATTTCATCATGAATGTTTGAATGTAGAATGCTGGTCGAGCAATATTCCCTGTAGTCCTAAGATAGCCAGGCGAGGAACGTTCCGAACTGGATTTCAGAGAGTGTTTTCTTCCCAGAGGAATCCGGTACCACTTTTCTTGGTAAGTGATAAGTGCCGTTTAAAAGAAACTCTCATTCCAGACGTTGTAGAACATCCCAACGAGTACTATTCGGTGTTTAAATGCCGAATGCAATAAATACACGATTCCAAGAAATATGCAGGAAGTTTGATTAATTTTAATTAATTAATTAAGAAACCAAGAAGTGTCTAAGTGTGTAATATTGTGGATCATCGATTGAAAATGTAAAAAAATGACTTCATCTTCTTCTTAAGAACAAAAATGCTTAAAAAGATGCAGTAATTTGGCAGACACATAGCTAAGTAGCTGCCTAACCTCACATGAATAGAATGGTCTATATTTGCAAATGCGTGGGCTTAAACAAACTCTCGCAGATAATATATTATTACTGCCGTTATTGCTCTTCACCATTAATTATCACAATCATTAATTTCCACTGCTGTGTTTATAATTACAAGTGAATGTGCCGCGATCCAGTTGGCAGCAATAGTCGCATACCTGCAAATGTAAGAACTTATAAGAGCCGACATTTACGAGACTCTGCATCTACATATTCCACCGTGTTTATATATCTGGTCTTACCTCTCAAGCGGTTTACTTCACCTACAATTAATCATCACTTCCTTGCTATGTTCCGTAGAGAAATTAAACTTAAGCGTTGATCTCTTGGTCTTAAGAAAACTCTTTGAATTGCGGCATGGATCATATTTCAGCGAATGTTATAAATCCCTCAATTAGACTTCGTTTGTTTTGTGGCATTTCAGTTAAACAACCATAGCCTGGAGATTCGTTATAAGTGAGACGTAGAGTGGGCATGACCGCCGAATTACGATATAAAACGTGAAGCTCATCTCTGAAGTAGGTCTCTAAGGTGATTTGTTCAAAAAATCCATGCGGAAACTCGGCTCTGAGCAAGTCTATGGATAGCAAGCCATGCTAACCTTCTCGCCAAAAACGGCGAAAGGTAAGGGCTTTGTGTGCAGTAAATGTACCCCTGTCCTTCAAACTAACATAGGCCACTGGATAGAGTTGAAGCACAACAGGGAAGAATGGAGACTTTACTGATGCGTAATGAGGATAAATCCGATAACTACCGCGATTACAGGTAGTAAGCAACAATTGATTACTATTAGTTAGCTGGACATTAGAACTTTTCAAATGTTTGGTCCTGACCACAAAACTCTGTCATCTTCGTGTATAATGTAAATCTTTATAAGAACTCTTAAGGAGAAGAAGAAGCGTTTTCCAGACAAACGATTGTTAATGCTTAAAAAATGAAAGGGGCAACTTGAGAATGACAGACCTAAAGAGAATGCCGAACGAAATAAGACATGAACCGTAGATTCTTGCGATGAATGTACTTTCGTCAGACTTCACTTCAAGGCCATAGTCTAAACGAAGTGCTAACGTTGGAGTGATGATGCCCTAAAATCAAGCAAATCTTGCGCAGATGACGGTTTCGTTCTTGACTAAACAGATTTTCTGAGCAATAGAAGCTCGAGTTTGGGATAAAAAAAAAATGGTACTGTTGCCATTTCCTTTCTCTCCACTGTACCACAAAGGCTAAATATCATGCACAACGGACCGTGGAACTAAATTTGGCCTGATTATCAAAAAAAAAAAAAAAACTGACCATGATTCCAAACACATATAAATACAAAGCAGTTAACGTGTTCCAGTAGAGCAATCCTCTTGGCAATCTAACGTACAGATTCTCGTTGATGCCAAGGAGTTGGCTAATCTTAAAGAAGCTTAGATTTTATTATGGTTGTACACGAGACTTAAGGAACACGAACATTACCTTGTCACAGTTAAGCGTAATCCTACAGAAAATTATAAACCACGACTTCCCATCCATACTAATAACAATTTTTAGCGCACCCACACTGATTTCTATTAAATCAACGGTGGTTCCAAATTCAGAGAAATTCCTTCAAAAATTCCCTCACCTTCGATTTGTAGATGTCACCATTATCCCTCGCCAACTCGCCAACGCCGAGCAGTTTACGCGTCTTCAATCGACTTTGAAGATCACTTGCCGATTGCTTCCTATGAACCACAGTTTGCTCATCAATCATTTCCTCAAAGTAGCTAAGCTGAAGTGATTCTGAGATCTCTTCTGGGCTAGCACATTTGAAACTTCAATAATGAGTGGTTTGCAAAACAGGTAAAGTACGACTGGCTACAGTAATGTAATGCACAACCAGACAACAACCTTCAGTGGCTACTCTTGACTGAACAACATTGTAAATGGTGGAATTAATCGGTCCATAAGTCTAAGAAAAGTGTAAGATTTAGTGGAGCGTCGTACGAATGATGGCAAATGCAATAGGAGGAAAGCCAACACGTAACTTTGCGGCTAACAGATAGATTTCATTAACAGAAATTCACTCGACAGCTAGATGAAAAACGACACACTGGACAATTTTATTATGGCACGTTCGGTGAATGAACACCAATCATACCGCAGCGTTAATTATTCATTAATGGACTATAACATATGGATATCACTCATCGAATGTGGGACACATTGTGGGCATCAGAGAGAATAAATCGAATGAAACCCATACACGTCGTTCCCAGCCGATGACTTCTTGACTTCTTCGTACGTTCAAGTCAAACAGTGACTATATATCATAATTTGCCGGGTTTGGCATGCATTTCAGACTAACATCCTAACTAACACGGACTAACTAACACGACCTTGCAATTTTCGAGATGGAGTGTATTCAGTGAACACATTAACTTCCCCATAGCCATAAGACCTAGTAATATAAAAGCGCATACAAAATCTCATTATTAAAGCATTGCTATTGCTAAGGATGTGGATCCCTTCACTTCACTTGTTTTCCACGCCTATTTCCACATTAATTTGCTGAAAAAACTAGTAAAGTTGGAGTGGCTACGGATAAAAGTAGAAGTTTCAATGTTTCTCTGACGCTAAAAATTTGAGCTCGTTAGAGTTTCGAAGCACTGAATCCGTGAATAGACGCATACAAGAGTCAAACTCTACGACTCTATGACTGCATGACTGCACGACTTTCAATAAAACAAGCTCAAATGAACTTCACTAATCAAAAGCTGTTTTCGCATTCAGAACAAGTCCAAAGATCAGTAAATAGTAGAGATGTATTTGATTTAAAAGTACAATGAGAACTGCATTTATGCATAAAGGAGACATGATGCTAGGATAAGAGTGGTCGTGCAATAACGCGTGCAATGGTCGCTGGTTTGGCCACACCCCAGCCCACAAAGTCTACCCATGAGCCGGGGTAGTGAAACTGGTACCGTGATTGTTTCGTAAAAGCCTCCTTCGATCCAAAAAGGGTGGAAATTGACTTGATGAAGACGTGGGAACGCTTCAGCAAAGGCTATGCTATCCCTATGTTGGGGGATGGTGAACTCCGCTAACATTTAACGACATTTACATATGAAGAGTTTCGTGTACAACGAATGGGAAGCAAGGAAATCAATGAAATAAGTGTTCAGATTAGCAGGATATCTATGCTAGATCATGTAAAAAACAATTAACAGTTGACGTCTAATGTGCAGAGTCCGATGCACGTTGTAAGAACATAGTGCCTCCCTTTAAATTTAACTCAAAATACCTCAACTCACGATGAACTTCATTGATAAAAACAAAAAAACTCTGATCGATCTAGAAGATAGAAGTTCTCTTATATAAGCATGATGAAACAGATTAAATTTTGGCTTCACGGAGCTCACGAAACCTTCCTTTTCTACTCTTTTTTGCGCCGAGGCTGGTGTTTCGAACACAAAAACGCTTGATTGACGTACGATTTCGCTCAGCGGAACCACCATGGAATTTGGTAATGCATCGTTAATGATTGCAGCTGCCGCGCACTCGCTGGAAATTTCAAAAACGCAAATTTCATTACTATTTTCTTTCGAGAATTTTAGTTCTAAAGGTGCTTAAACAAAATACATACGAACCATCAAGGAGACAAGAAAAATCCTCTCCAATAAATCAGCAATGTTCTAAATCCCATGATTACTCTACTCGTCGAGAAATCATCATCAACTGTCGAAAAACCAGACTCAATCGCTGTGTGCTAACATGTATAGTTAAATTACAACAAGTAAAACTGAGCGATCACATTGTTTCAGAATTCATTCAAAAATGTAAGCGCCAAACGGAGATTGAAAAGAAAGGGATGAGTGAGCGCGACCTTTTGGCTGATTGACAATGAAGAGATCAACTAGAGGAAAATGTGCCTTCGATAAATGAGACGGATCTTTAAAAAAAGAAAGAAAAAACGACAACAATGGTGGTTTTCGAGAATGAAGAAGGGAAGAAGTGATTGATTCAAACAGTACCAAATAAAGAAATCAATGTAAATTCGCTCC
>MQTX01000185.1:29348-52001 GCA_009735665.1 Angiostrongylus cantonensis | reverse complement strand
TGCTGCCTGTCGTCAGCAGCCGTCCGCCACCACCACCACGGCCGCCGCCGCCGCCGCCAATGATAACGTGCCGGCATCTGCCTGCGGGAGAATATCGAGTGCGCCTGCCATTAATTACTGCTCATTCACACATTCACACAAAGCTGGATTCACACATCAGTACCTAAGTATTAGTACGACTACCATGGTGACGTGTAGAAAGTTACTAAATAACTCCAATATCGAACACATCCCTACCAGGATTAGCCGCTTATCCTGTCATGCTGTGAAGGTGACTCTAGTCCAAGTTGAATGCGTAATAGACGACAAAAAGATAAAGCGTTTGATACATCCCCATGGGATGCGCCATCTATTGAATTCCATCAAGCCTGGCAGTGTTAATGCATATTTACGCTACACAATGAATTACGCAGGCATCAAGTAAGTGTTGTTAGTGCTCCCAGACAAGTCTGGTGCAAGTCTGCCAACTCCGGATAAATGGAATGCTAAGTTTATTCAGGGCACAGTATTGCACCAAACACCTTAAATGTATCTCAAGTCACCTCAAGTCACTGTGCTGCAGGAGTAGCAGGATTTGTCATGATAACTTTTATTGCCTCGAGGTACCAAACTCTCATAGCACATCCCATCAGACATCCACGTTGGCAATTACCAATACATTTCTGAAGAATGCAAACCTAATACGGAGCCTATCTGTTGTTTTAGACAAGATCACATTTTTTAGAACCTGGTCACTTCACAACTAATTTTATGAATAGAAGTATTCGACGAATAAACCACTTGAGAAGGTAATTTAGACACATGATCACAGCTAGAAGTCCAAAAGATGAATTGTCAAGGAAGGTCGAATTCATGTCCAGTGTTTCACTCGTTTTCACATGCACAATAAGCCATTTTTTATGGGAAAGTCCTAACAATTGAACAAACAGAGAAAGTCGTTTGGAGGCAATTTAATCTAAACATTTAGCGGGAAGGGCATGAAGTACCTTGCTTGCTCTTTTCGTAACGCATTATTCGAAATGAAAAATGAAGCTCACACGGAAATACTCAACATAGCGTCAAAAGAGAAAAAAATCAAAACTTGTATTGTCTTATTCGCGAAGTATCGAAACCGTATGAAAAGACAGAGAATCCGCTTTTAACAGGTATTCGCAATTCATAGTTGGAAAGCTATAACACATCCACATTTATCAGCGGAGCATTCCTAAAAAGCAGTGATAAGATGGGAGTTGCAGAGCGATTAGGCTGGTTGACATACAGATCCTTCAAGCAACATAGGAGCCTAGTGAAACCACTTCCAGTGTCCTATCTTGTCCTTCGATGACTCCGAATTAACATTCAACGGCAGAGGAAATGAACTCGATTATGTAAACACTGAGCGATCAAGTCTCCAGTATAGGAAAATTGGCAGCCACAATTTCCGTTCCGATTTGGTAGTGCAGTCGCTCGTATGAGATAGTGAGGATCATCAGAAAATGACACTTTCTTTCGTTCTTAACTTTCTCTCGATGTCATCGTCGCATTCATGAACAAGAACATCAAAACAAAAATGATGCTTCTAAAGTGCTCAAGTGAACAAGAGAACTATTATAGCTACTTTCGAATAGAACCATAAAACGTTAGCACACAAATTTTACAATCAATTTCATGAAGTTGATGAAAAAAGAAACTAAGTAAGGCCTTACCTGTCATCGCAAAGATGAGACTTTGTGCGAATATGTTGACCTCCTTCCATAGTTCGTTCGCTATCACAATGTGTAGCGTTTGCTGAACACAATTTTGTATAGAAAATTCGAAATGGATCTAATAGAATAGAAAACTGATGACGATTGAGTAGCCTTACAAAAAAATAAAAACGGGAGAAAGCGTTTGAGCAAACGAAATAATCTTGTTGTGTTTAAAGCTTATATGCGAGTAGATTCTATTCAAGTCGGAAGACTGTAGCAAAACTGTAACACTTTCGACTAGAAGATGTGAAATGCGGTAATTCGACTGAAATATGCACATCACGAGTAAAAGCATCGTTGGTCAACGTCATCGGGAACGATGTAAGCCGTATGTCGCATAGCCGTCATCAACTGGTGATGACGAAAGGAGGCGGATGAGTACAAAAAAAGACGACCTCCCACGATGGAAAATGAGCGGTGCTGCTACTCTCCGCTCATCACCCGACTCAACATGTTTGTCGTGGATCGAAATTGATAAGATTTCACGAAATACAGAGCATCTGTAGTAACCTTAACTCACTGGACCGATTAAATTAATGCCTTAGTTCGCCGCATATAGTGCGAGAAATCCGGCAAATGACATTTACAACAAAACCTCAGATTTTTTTTTCATTGAGAAAATTCATGGAAAAGATGGTAATGCATGGCTCACATCAAGCGTGAATTCCCGTCAATTTGGCTCTCCCAACTCATCAGCGAGCGAGTTAATAGTTTACCAAATACTACTTCGTCCAACAGAATCACGTCGTTAGTCAGAAGTCAATGACAATCACCCGCATGGAACTCCACGCATACATTAGGTCAAGAAAATCAACAATAGAAAACAATAAATACGTTGGAATATCTTGATGACTTCTTTAGAATGGCAAATGACTGAACCTAAATAATCGATGACAATGGGATGCGGCTTTGCACTAATTAGGAGATAGAACAACATTAATGCTGTTCATTGGCAATAAAAACATTACCTGACGAAGTTTATCGAAAATCAGCAACTGAAAGTACGTAATGGATATGGATTATGTACTGAATAGATGCTAAATGCACGTTGAATGTACTACTGAGGTGGTTGGAAAATTATCGTGAGCTTTGCACAATATCTGAGTAAATTCGACACTGTTGAAAACCCGAACTTCTGTGCCACTAATGCTCATTCAATAACTCGAATAAACAGTGGCGAACACCATCCTTTGTCAATTCCCAAATGAATTCCATGGCAGAAATATGGTGTCCCAGTTAAGCCAAGCAATAAAATCACACTAATGACAAATAGGAAAAAGAACGCAGTGCTGCTTGACCTACGGCTTTAGTTAGCATCAATGCAGTATAGAATTGCTCCACGAGATACAGAAACGAAAAAAGGAATCACCTGGTGCACTTGGTGGCCTTTTGTCAAAGATTTTCCACGAATGCAAACAGTGTGAGCCAGAAATGAAACGAGTTTAAATGAAGGCAAACACATACAGCGCCTTTTTCAAAACTCGACGAAAACAGGTATATAAGAGGTTTCCTTGACTATTTTGTCTACTTATTACAAACATTACAAGCGTATAGGCAAATTTTAAAACTACGACTAATAAAGAACTAAAATATGCTTTCATTACCACAACCTTTAAAAGACGAGAGCTAATTGCATTTTGCGGCAGAGATAGTTGAGATAGCCTAGGGATGTCTTACGCATCTAAAAGATGAACAGCCCTTAATGAAAAGATTCCAACTGTTTGAAATCTTTATGCATAGAAATCGCGTAGAAAATTTTGATGAAGAAAACATATTTTGCCGAGCGTTACGTGAATGCGACTTGTAGCGTGTATATTTATATTATTAGATATATGCGCTTACAATCTATGAATGGCGAATTGTATCGAAAAATTGTCGCTAGAAGTGCTCACGCAGTATTAAGCAGAAATAATGACGTAATTGAGGCAGTGTTGTCCAGCCACACGAATGCAATGACGATTGTGGGCCGGCCGGCGGAACAGTGGGGCCGGCCAGGCGGCCGACGTGACTCCGCAAGTTGCATTCGGCATCGACGTCGAGCGGCCGTCAAGATGTTACGCCCTGTCACTAGGATGGGCCCGTGTGCGAACCGCATCTGAACACTCTACCGTATTTAGCCAACCTGAAGCTACTTCCAGTCATTCGCCTCAACACGAGACGCATTGGAAACACAAGTGATTAGATCAGTAATATGTCAAAATCTCATCATTAATATAAGACGAGAATGTAGCATGTCATTGGCGAGAGATTACTTTTGTGTAATGGAACACATTTGTCAGAAGATTTCACTTATTCGACATTGTCTCGGGCTAACTGACTAGTTTGAGAAGCGGGATATTAAGAGCTACCACGGAATAATACGTGCATAGTCACTGGATAGAGTTCCCTACAAGCCAACAAAATTTCCTATTACTCCATGATCGGGGGAAATTGCTATCAGACTTGTCTGGAACCTATCGCCGATCCGCAAACCCTGCCATCTAGCTGCGGTGAAAACTCTAATGCAACCATTCAAGCATCTCAAAGAAGATCTACTCGGCCTCATTTAGCTATGTTCATGATGAAGGCTAAACGCTCAACTGCCAGTCTAGTTATGCGGGCCCCAGTATAATTACCATTTTTCGCATTTATCATCCATGAAGATCTCAATACTTTCAGTGGGTGGGTACGATCGCACTGACGGTTACGACTAGCTAGCGTCCTAGAGTGTTAATAAAATGTTTCTCTTTTCACTAACAGTCACGCATAGATTCAGAATATGCCTAAACGTAAAAGTCTTGTTTTGATACATAATATTAACCCACCTGTCTCACAAAGGTGACCTGTGATGTGGATTTGCAGACACTTTTGCTTGGATTTACTAGTGACCGCGCAACTATGGGCGAACGTGCTTTTTTCATGTGCTGTGACGGCCGATAAAGTGAGTAACCAAATATAGAAGGTTGCGATAATGGATATGTGCATGAAGTCCAGCTATTTTGAGCAGGGCAGTATTTCTAAGCACGAAGTTTGCGTAGTGGAGTGAGTAGTCGTTAGTTATTCCGAACGTTGATGTCGTGCATGGATCAATTTCCTCTCCTCAGGGCAAAACAGTATATGTGAAGAAATGTAAAATAAAAAAGTAACAAAGCAAATGTGATGTATGAGAATACTACCGTTCGCCTGCAACACTATCTAAATGATCGTGTTGAGCATTACACTATTTTTATTACTGTACGCAAATGACGAAAGAACACTTCGAACTCTCTTTAACAGGTTTGGTAACGTTTTCCAAAGCATTCGTAGTTGTATTACATTTAATAAGTTAGCTATAAAGCTCAAAAACTCCACCATTTTTTCTGTGAGCAACGAAGACATCATAGTGCCCTTGTGGGACTGGCTACTGAAACACATTTCCTTCCGTTTCTTTTAGCAAATTAAGATATTTTTCTAGTTTTCTTTATCAGTTGGTAGCTTGTACAGCAGTTGTTGTATTGGACGTTGATTGTTGAATGCTCTATTCTGCACTTAGAAATCTACAAAAGAACTTTCCCCGAGTTCACTAACAAGAAATTTTGGTGCTAATCGGCTACCAATTCAATTCTAATTGCTATAGTAAACGATAGTAACGGTATAGAATGCGCTGATATGAAACAGATTTAAATAGAAAGACTTAAGCTGCACAATACTTCCAATTGCTGGCAGCAATGTGTTTGTGTAATAGACCATAATAAAGTATAGTGGATTCCTGTATCACCTGTATCACCTGTAGTCCCGTTGATCGCCGAGTGACTCGAGCGGACGCCAGTAAATCCTCCATTTTTCCCTGTCGCGTGCAAGAGTAACCCAGTGGGTTCTGCTCGCTCTAAAGACTCGTTAAGCATCATATCTTTCTTCCAGGCTTTTCGTGAAGAACTCTGACCATCGGGTCGGTGGTCTTCCTGCAGTACGTTTGACATCCCGAGGAATCCAGTCACTAACAGCCCTTGTCTATCGGTTATCATTTATACGCATTACGTGTCTGGCCCACCTTATCTTCGACTGTTTGGCGTATAGAACGGCATCTTTGATTTTCGATCGTTGACGTAGGTGGAAGCTTCGGATTCCATCCCTTACTTGTGTGAAACGGGATACTCCTAGCATCGTCCTTTCGACTGCGCGTTCGATAACGCTGAGTGATCTTTCCACCTGCTTGCGTAGCGACCAGGTTTCTGAAGCATACGTTAGGGCAGGAAGAACCGTTGAGTCGAAAAGGTGGGCACGGAGTCAGGTGGTCTTTGTTCTCTTCACTACATCCTCGATGCTCTTGAAAGCTCCCTAAGCCGCTCGTTTCCTTCTGCTCAGCTCTGGAGCTAAGTCGTTCATCATATTGAATTCCCGACCTAGATAGACATAACTGGAGCATTCGGAGATATTCGTTCCGTTGAGCGTGAATGAGGCAAGCGAAACCAATCCGTTTTTCATGAACATCATTTTCTTGAGATTTACTCGAAGACCAATCTTTCCACACGCTTTATCAAGCTCCGCAAGCATTCGTTCCGCTTGGCTAATGTCTGGTGTTATAAGAACGATATCATCAGCAAAGCGAAGGTGATGTATCTGCTGACCGTCGATTTTCACTCCCATATTATCCCATTCCAATGTTCGCATGACGTTCTGGAGGGTGGCTGTAAATAATTTTGGCGAGATTGTATCGCCTTGGCTAACTCCTCTTTTGACGTCAACATTGATATCGTTGTAGAATGGAGAAATTTTTGTTGTGAAATTGTTGTACAGCTCACGAAGAATCTTTATTTACTGAGTAGGGACTCCATGACTACCAAGGCAAGGAACTATAGTGGATTAGCGCTATAAATATCATTCACCTCCATACAACAAACTCATTTCTACAATCCGGTAATGTTTGCACCGACGAGGTTCTCTAGTTATCCAGAGATTATTGCCTATTTTATTGAAAAAATTGGCAGGTTCATAAAGAATCACTCAACGTCCATTACGCAAAAAGCTCAACATCAGGAGTCGTCGCGAAAGTGCTAGATGAATAAAAATATCGCAAAATATATGAGGCAACTTCCACGACCGACTTTCTATTAACCTCGGCATTGATCAAGTAATTCTTTGTATTCTTGTTGAGCAAACGCGAGGTGTTATTATTATTCTTTATTCACAAGTAAGCTGACGTTTCGGCGAACTTCGCCTTCTTCAGAGCCTGGAAAGTCAAGTTGACAGCAATCTACACGGTCAAACGCCTCCATAACCAAACAAAGAAAACGCTAAACCAAAATTTCAACCACAATGAACACAACTTTGCGCACCCACCGCTTTCTATGAGGCTTCCACTGAATATGTCTAGTGGAGACCAACCGCACAGAACTCACATGGAATCGTAATGTGCCCTTCTCCTCAAAATAATAGGCTTATATACTGCCCAATATCACGCGTGATAACGAGGCATTCTTCCCTGCGGTTCATTTTCGGATTTCTGGAATTAATCCAGAACGCCTCCAGTGTTTTGCGCGCTTGTGTTTTCGTCTCCTGTGCGAGGATCGTGACGCGTACTTCAAAGTCCTCCTGCTCATGTCTCTGGGTCCTATGCGTGCCTAGTGGGGTATTTGGTTTACTTTTGCCGACTAGGTGTTCTTTTATGCGGACACAGAGAGGTCTACCCGTTTCGCCAATGTATTCGTCTCCGCACGCCTTACATGAGATCAGATAAACTGTACCTGAGCTCATGCAATCACCGTCTCTTCCATTAGGACAAATTATGCAATTTTGCGTTGCACATAGACGGTCATATAGGCGGTTACGAAGTTGCATATAGGCCGATTCGTTATCACGCGTGATATTGGGCAGTATATAAGCCTATTATTTTGAGGAGAAGGGCACATTATGATTCCATGTGAGTTCTGTGCGGTTGGTCTCCACTAGACATATTCAGTGGAAGCCTCATAGAAAGCGGTGGGTGCGCAAAGTTGTGTTCATTGTGGTTGAAATTTTGGTTTAGCGTTTTCTTTGTTTGGTTATGGAGGCGTTTGACCGTGTAGATTGCTGTCAACTTGACTTTCCAGGCTCTGAAGAAGGCGAAGTTCGCCGAAACGTCAGCTTACTTGTGAATAAAGAATAATAATAACACCTCGCGTTTGCTCAACAAGAATACAAAGAATATATGAGGCAATTTATTGACCACTGAGGACCAAAAAACCTACCATAGATATTATGCATAATGCACACAGATCGCAAGCATTCTTCTTTTGATTCGTTTTCTTGCATCCGTTGCCCACAAAGGTCTTCCAACCTTTTGCGTCTAGCTTCGGCTGTTGCTTAAGGGTCGTTGCCTTCTTTATGTCGTTCGTTTGTCGTTTCGAATGTCGTTTAATACTGGTCTAGTCACTTTTCCTGGAGTCTAATGATGGCCATGCTTGAGTACATCCGCTTGGATTGAATAGACTGAACTATCCATAGATAATTCTGGTAACAATTTCCCGACCGCAAAAGGATAAGAGGCTTGGTGAGCCTAGGCCGGGGTCGAACCAGCGTCATGTTCGTGATGATCGAACATCACTACCCGTTTTCTGAATGAAACTCGACAAATAGATAAACACAGCAAATCATTTATGTGCCATAAATATTGTTACAGTCAGAAGTGGTCCTCGATCCTCAATGCAATGAACTGCCCTATATGTTTCACGGTGCCTTCATCCATTTAACACTCTCGCGACGATGTCTAATGCCGGGTTTGTTGCGGACTGGTCGATGAGTAATACTCAGCCTTTATGGATTTGCTAGTTTCTTTTATAAATAAACAGTAATTTTCCGATAACTAGAGCACCTCGTAAGTGCGAGCATTGGAATGGGATAATATGGGAGTAAAAATCGATGGTCAGCAGATACATCACCTTCGCTTTGCTGATGATATCGTTCTTATAAAACCAGACATTAGCCAAGCGGAACGAATGCTTGCGCACTTTCTACACAAACACATTGCTGCCAGCAATTGGAAGTATTGTGCAGCTTAAGTCTCTCTATTTAAATCTGTTTCATATCAGCGCATTCTATACCGTTACTATCGTTTACTATAGCAATTAGAATTGAATTGGTAGCCGATTAGCACCAAAATTTCTTGTTAGTGAACTCGGGAAAAGTTCTTTTGTAGATTTCTAAGTGCAGAATAGAGCTTTCATCAATCAACGTCCAACACAACATCTGCTGTGCAATCTACTAACTGATAAGGAAAAGTGCAGGAAAATATTTTGAGTTGCTAAAAGAAACGGAAGGAAAAGTGTTTCAGTAGCCAGTCCCACAAAGGCATTAAAATACGTACAGGTGTAAGCCGTCATGGAGTTAACTTACAAGCTCCACTCTCGCCCTTTCAAGGTCGTGAACTGCTCTGTAGGAGATATTTCCAAAAATTGCCTCGATTTTGTCGTTTTCCCTCATCTAGAGCAAAATTCTTTGCGTCATCCTCCATTCTTCTGCCGTTCTCTACAATGCTCTTCTCATTCATCAATTTCTGTAGTAAGATAACTTCATTGATTTCGATACCATTTTAGTAATGAGAAATATATCCAAACTTCTTTGGGCCTCTAAACTTAAAACGAGTTGATCTCGCCTCACGGTGGGTTTAACTAATTGATTTAAATTCACCAAAACGTGCACATTTTTGTCCGACGGTGACATTTTTTTTTCTCAGTAACGGCAAAACTGTACCCTTTTAAGGTTCTAAACACTTATTTGCTCTTTCATCTTTGTCTAGACTTGTTTTTCGGAAACTGAAGGGGAAGCGACGGCTGCAGTTCCGTGGGAAATTCAAAACTATAAATGTTGTCCTATTCGCTGATATCTTGGAACAAACCGGCACTAAACGTTTTGCACTCACCTTCCTCACTAAATATCGACATGTTGTTCAGTCGTAAACCTTTTTTGTTTTTATTTTTTTTACTTTATATGATCCGTATTCACGTCTACTGTGCCGTTTTCAGCACTTCTCATATTCGATTCGTTCTCTCGCATCCATCATCTAAGAAAGTCTTCCAACGTTTACGTGTTGCTTCGGCTGCTGCTTGAGGATTTTCATTCCATCTTTAATGTAGAATGTTAGTCGAGTTGATTCTTCGGTAGCCGAGCCGAAGCGTTCGCAATTGGATTGCAGATAGTGATTTTTTCTTCCTTGACAAGTCTGAACCAATTTCCCGACTTAGAGGGATGAGAGGCTTAGTGAGCCTGGGGGAGGAGGTTCGAATCAGCACTATACTCATGAATATCGGTATCACTACTGCTGTACTGTGCACCCCATAAAAAAGTAAAAAGCAGTTGTATTGCAAACCTATCCATCTTAATTCGGAGTGTTAATCAAGCCATTTTTATTTTGTTGTTCAGAGTGCGTGCTACTGCAAGCTGGAAGTTCGGCTACTTGTAGAAGAGTGTCTTTGGTGCTACTGTGAATCTCAAGATGTTGGACTAGACAGTTGGCTTAACATGAGTACTAGTGGTCGTCTATAGATTATGCTAATTCATAATCGACCAATTTGAATCTTTGGACATATGGATTGACTAATGCATTTTATTTCCGTAAATTTCTGTCCCATTACCTTTATACTCTGACGTCTACGTTTCGTCATAAAAATATTACTCATGTAAACTTTTTATTTGCTCCATATTACTCTTCAAGGCGGGTTATGTGTGAAATGCAACCACTACGATGCTGAAATATTTGCAAATCTTGGGAGAGGTCTGAGAGGAAGGCCTCTGTGGTCCCCTACGCAACACGTGACCCCATGAAAGGGTGATCGAGCTTTGATATGGGTTGGGGTCCAAGTTTTGCAATTGTCCCAGCATCATAGAGATTGCATTACTAATGCAGTGAAGACATATCCTTTTATTTCCGACCAAAGCCAGCTTGCCAATTTGTGATTATTTCACAAAGTACATGCCAAGTATGTTCTCTCGTAGAATTCGTCAACACGGCAAAAAATGAGGTTAGCGCTTGGACTAATGAAATCGTGAATTTTAACGTTTATCCTCGAGAATAGTTTATCCTCCCTCAGCGTTACTAATCCATCAAAGTTACAACATCATAATTTGAAGTTGCTCGTGTTCCTCTATTCTTAATTTTTCGATCTGCCACTAAATTACGCATTTCTTTGTTTTATACAATACGATGATGAAGAAATAATGGCTGTTCGTTAAGCTTTGAAATTTATATGCAATTTTCGCACTGATTATCCAATCCATGAATTTTATGTATACCTTTTTAAAGCTTATTTAACAATAAAAAAAGATAAAAGTTCTCGGCGTTGATCAATCCATGAGGGATGCGCCATGCATTCGACTTCACTAAGTATCGTTGGAGGTGATTGAATGCATATCTGGCCTTTACAATGATTCGCGGTGGCCTGCCGATGTATCGAGCCAGTGGTGCTATCCTCCCAGACGAGTCTGGCACCAATTTGCCGACCTCGGAGGGATGCAAGGCTTGGTGGGACATGGGCGCAGGAATCTATTCTACGTGCGTGTTGCAGTGGCGCCTCCAACCACTGCGCTACACGCGCCCATGTTTAACAATATGCCGTTTAATAACTTTCCCTGAACTTAGTTTACAACAACACCAAGTTGAAATGCTATTAGTAAGTAGGCCCGAGAAACGCTTTCCAAGGCTCACTAGTTGTATCGGAAAAATTGACAATTGAGGTATGAACCTTCGCGACGAAGAAGCGTCGATTAGGTGCATCAACAATTGATATCGACCGGCTGCAGATGATTATCGAAGCAGCCACTCCAGTAACTCCTCGAGGAGTTGCCGAAAAATGGACACTTACATTTCAACAATTGCTTCTCATTTAAAATACATTCTAAATATAAAAAGCCTATTAAACAAACATAGCACGAATTGAACGAATGGCAGCGAGATCAACACCAAAAACCCAGTTATACACAGTGTAAACGATTTCGGCTAAGAAACCGTGATTCATCGTACTCATTAGACCAGGATTTTCTGTCTCAGAAAATTCTCAACAACTAGTCAGCTAGAAACACTGTCCTCGAAGAATTCATGGCTTGCAGAAAAGCACAATTCCGAATAGCTGGAATGAATCAACCTGGACCTCACTGGTAAAACCACGTAGATTTGAGTACTTTTTTGAAAAGTGAAGCCCAATTTTAATTAAATTGATAGCGTTTCAGAGTCGTTGTAGGGGATAATATTTAAAAGAAAAAATTAGCATATTTCTGCTACAGTCCGATACTTCGAGAACACCCACGATGAGGATTTTCTGTTCTTAATCGTCAAGTCACTCATTCGAATACAGATGGTAGAGAAAGCACAAAGCACGACAACTTTTCTTTACATCGTACGTCTACAGAACTCTCCAAACCAGAGCAAAGCACAATGGAACGCAAAACTTGTTATCAAGATATGCCACCTCTACAAATTTTGATTTTTCAAGTTTTCGTGCTGTACTACCGTAATAGAAATTATGCGAGTAAACGTGAGGTATTCTCTTTATGTGGAGTCCATAGAAACATTACGAAAACTGTCAACCCATAATGCTACATCTGCATGTTATAAACAATAAGACGACAATCATGTTTTAGCGTCACCCTGTGCGCAAGCTCTTCGTGTGATGGCTAACTTTTTTCACATTCAGTAACGGGGACTAGTGGTGGTGGTTTACAATATAACATTATGAATACATGTCTCAGTTATATGTTATAAAATCAGTAAAATACATAGTAGATCAGTCCCTAATCCGATAACAGGTCCCGGATTCACCAAGCTTTCAACCTTGTGAGGTCGGCATATTGATACCGGATATCTGGTGAGATAAGACTGATATGATACACCAGTAGATCAGTAAATGAGTAAAAAGTGATACGAGTAAATTGTATAGGTCACCTATGAAGTCATTCACCTCTACAATCCTTAATGACGTATATGGAAAATCCCTTTGGATAAGTCAGTGCCGCACGCTTCCTCCTGACAAGATTAGGTCTTAAAAACTAATTTGAGCATTAATAAAACGAAAATCAATACTTACCCCGCTATCCGAATTTTCAAGTAGTCCTGACGTGCTAGAAAACGATGGTTCCGTTCGTTGGGTTGGGAGCTTCATTTAATGTTTAAAAATAGCTCATACTTGTGCTCGTTAAGTAATCACTTTCACGTTTAATCTTCTATGTATCCATCCCGAGCCCGTTCTGCACTCACTAATGTTAGTTCTTAATTCTGATATTCACAAACACTTCAGCGTGTAATGACAGGATAAATAAAGGATAGAGATCTCGACTTTAACAAATCCCTAAGGAATGCGCAATGAATTCGACTTCAAAAGACATCGTTGGAGCAGACTGAAAGCATAACTGGTCTGTATAATGTTTCGTTGTGGGTTACCGATGTTTGAAGACCGTGGTGTTATCCTATCACACATAGCGTTTATTTACTGCCTATTATTTTTTTCCCACGGCAGAGTGTGACGTCAAATACAACCACAACGATACTCAGATATGAGCAAAAATCGGAACAACAGATGCGCTTCAAACCTACGATTACCCTTGAAAGAATATAATAAGACACTTGAAAACTGTTCAACTGTCATCCTATTTCCAGGAGCAATGATATGATTTTAACTGGTTTCATCAAGAATGATTCCTATTCTATGATTATCACGGAAATTTTAAGTTCTGTGAATATCAAAGGGATAGGATAGGACAAACTGTGAGCAATTTACACTTCAACACCCGATTAACTCTTATTTGAAACTATTGTTTGAACCACATGATTCGGCTCTAGCTTAGAATAATGAATATTGTTGGCGACGATGGCACAAGGTTATACCCTTAGAGATTCGTGAATTACCACCCATGCCTATTTACTAGAATTAGTGACTGGTTTGAATAATAACAATTTGCATATGCAATAATCCAGTCCAATCGATAACGAAAATTCGCCATAACACTCAGCTTAACGGAAGAGCAGTTGACGAATAACTACAAAATGCAACCAATAGATTTTTGACTGATTCAATTCCTAGGTCTTTCATTAATAAAAAAAAACCTTTGCAAAACGTTCACCATTATCGCCTACGTCCGAAAAATTTTTCCGCCGCTGGAAAGTAATTTCGTAAATTACTGCAAAATTAAAAGTTGATACTTGAAGTGAAATCAACCATGGTGATTACGGTAGCCATCGTAGCGTTTCTTACTGTGGACGTTCGACGAATATGAGTCATTTTGAAAAGCGTAATAATAAGGTATAAAGTGCATTCCTACATCTAAATGTTGATTTGATATGTGTGGATGTCATAGCTCTATGGAGTAGTGCGGGTGGTGGTTGATGTGAGCGAGAATATGTGCCCATTTGAGATGGCATCCCTCCGGCCACTATTTGATGGGAATGATGATGTAAAGAGTGTTATAAGTTGAGCTGGCACATAATTACTAAATTCCGAATTTTACAATCAGTTCGGAGAATCTCGCACAACTTGAGCGTTGTTAGTTTGCATTGTATCCTCGTTGAAGATGTCCAATCCGTTATCTGTTCATATCAGAATGACCGACGTTTTCTGCAAGGGATTGCATGCATAACTTTTACGTCTTTGTAAAAATCTGTATGCAAAAATGAGCACTGTGAAATTATGTGAGGACGATGGCTAATTTTGTGTTATCATCGACAGACAGAAGGTAGTCACGAATCGATCGTTATGGTCCGCAGCGAAATTTTATAACGATGAACCATATGATTATGAGCACTCTAAACTAACATATATCTTGGATGATGTACTATCGTTTAAAGCTCGTGATAAGTCAACCGCAAAAATCTGCTCACCGGCTCTATCCACCGATTCTGGAAACACTATAGATTCACGGCATCATCCTGTCCTCTGCACTGGGCTAGACACAGCTGACGCTACAGCTATAGTCGTTGGTAGCAACAACGATGGTTTAAATCACGCAATAGATGGACAGGATTCAATTTCTCCCACACCACTAAACATTGTTGAAAGAATGTTACTAAGATGTTTTAACTTTTATTTACTGCCTATTCCTTTATAATGACAAGGTTTCATGTGGAATACAACGACAATGAGAGCAGATGAGTCATACACTAAACTCCATCAAGAAGTCGTATAAATGATAGAATGAATATCTGGACTGTGCAATGAATTGCGTTGGCATATCAATATATTAACTTTCTGCTTCTACCCTCCTATGCAACGCAGATACAAATTTACTTGCCATTAAGAGATGGAAAGCTTGGTGAGGCCTGGACGCGCTTAGAAGGGCTCCTGAACGCAATGCGCAGCAACATCTGCAACTTCTGTGAAAATTTCAAGAACATAATTTCTCTGTTACACCATAGATTAGTTGAACGGCGTAGAAAAAAAGATGAAGCAGTGAAAAATAAACGAGCAGCTTCTTCAATATAGCATACTATAAAGGATAAAGCTCTCGGAGTTGATCAATCCCTGAGGGATGCGCCATGCATTCGACTTCATTAAGTACTTAATTACTTACTTAATGAAGTCGAATAGCATACTATACCTGTACAATTTCGAATGAATCTCAGCACATCTTTTGGATACAGAAATAAAGCAGTACGGGTTTTATGGAGTAATTTCTTTCGCAATCAATGGATGGGCCGAACATTAAGCTATGTACGAATGAGTCTACATGAGCAAACCAGTTATTTCCTCTACCAAGCTATTATGGATATATCGTAGCGCTATGGCATATTCTACACTGCACCTCAAGCTAGGCAACCACAATAGCGATCCTGTCTGATTCCTACAACACGCTCCTTGGAAATTTCCAGATCATTTCATCTCGGCGATGTAAGTCTTCGACGTGTCATGTGCCCAGAGTATTCCTAATGTTCATACGTCTTCAGGACAAAAGACGAGTCGATGTAGCATCAATTACCTGATGGGCATCTTGCATTGGATGCAATCTGTGCTATGAAGGTCGAATTAGTGTGAGACGGGAGCTTCTGCGGCCAGTATCTGAAAACATCGAATCCAAAGCCGGTTGTAAAAGTGTTTTCAAATAATATGGCAGAAGGCATTCGACATTAGTTCTAGCTTTATTTCGATAAATCTTTAGCGAGAATGGTTATTGTGTAGAGACTAAAGGAGCTAATCCCTGAAACCCAATGTGTACGACAATCCTTGAATATACTGCCATTTTTAGCAACTATTCTACGATACAAGAAATTAGTAAGATTCTGTACTAAATTTTACAAAAGTACTAATACCAAATTCTTACAACGAATTAC
Organism: Angiostrongylus cantonensis; assembly: GCA_009735665.1. Classification (NCBI taxonomy): domain Eukaryota; kingdom Metazoa; phylum Nematoda; class Chromadorea; order Rhabditida; family Metastrongylidae; genus Angiostrongylus; species Angiostrongylus cantonensis. The sequence goes on along the minus strand of MQTX01000185.1, from coordinate 36,029 downwards.
AACCACATCAATGAAAGCTAGCGCTTTCCTATGAAGGAATGGAAAGAAATTCGCATCTACATTCGTACAAGTAATACGCTGCACCAACAGAGAAAATGGATTAATGGATGCCTCGGAATTGATCAGGAGCTAAAGAAACTACTTCATTGACTCACTATTTCTCGATAACTTAGATGAAACAAACGTTCATAAATCGTTCCTTAAAATTTTGCATGTGTAGCCTACTGCTGTTTTACGTCCTAGCAAATCTAGTCTGATCACGGGAATTCATCGCAAGATGAACCATACCATATCAAATATTGGAGATTCCACACGTCTTACATAAACCTTCAATACCCATCATATTCTTATTCTACACAAAAAAGTATTAGGTAAGCGAATGAATGTACTCCACTAAGACAAACTGCATATATCCCCTGGCATCAAAAAGAAACTTCGAGAAAACGGTAACTAAAAATGCAACGCTCAAACCTTGAAACAGATGGCTCATACGAAAGACAAGCACGTTTTCCAACACAGATGTCAAAGATTGTTCACCAATAGTGAAGCCTTCCATCCGAACATCAATCGCCATGTTTTCATAGCAGAGATTCTTAACCATATGCTAATGAAGCAAAAGTTCCATTACACAAAAGGAAGGTAAACGCATAAAGCGAAACGGCCACCAATGGTTTCTTATCTCAAGATAACCCGGCACTAAGACAAAACACGTTCTGAAGCGTGACTACAACCATATTAGAGAGCGGTTCCGTATCTGTTTTAGCAAAGTCTAGAACCGTCTCTCGAAATTTCAGACTGCATGGTGAGCAATAGAAACAAAAGTTGGACTAGACGCTTGGAAATCGCTCGATCTAATGTTGTTCATACATAAGCAACTAATCAGAAGACTATTCAGAAGTTAACCTAAAAGAGACATAGAAAGGAAAAAAGGAAGACCTTCAAGGAGACATTAGGGACAAAACACTAAGTGTTATAGAAGTTCTAAAACATCTAAAAACATTGCGAAATGTAGTGCAAGTGCCATTTCTTAAAAGTCGCTCTACCGAACATATAGCAAAATATTATAATACACCAGACCAGGCATCGTTCGTATAAAGCTTCTTCACCAATTTTTTCCACTCTGCAATATCCACGCCAAGAGTCAAAATCTCTACCGTAAGACTACCATCAAGAGAAATTCCTTCGGAAGTAGGGAGTCGGGTTTTCTTATCATATTTGGAAACATCATGGAAATAACTTTTCAAAAGCTCAACGTTTTGGATCGAAAGATAAAGTCACTTGTTCGTGTTTAATCTTTGAAGAACACTTGTAAAGCCGGAAAGCAAAGCAGTGTGAGTAAAAACTAGTGCTTTCATTTTAAACGCAATAAGGACGATTGATGGCGCAATACTGAAGTATCTGAAACAAATCTTCAATCAAGTGAAGCATCCGAACATACGCACTCGTGTTAATGCACATAAAGAGCAATTGCACCGACCCTCAACTGGTTCACTGCGTCATCGTGGTTGCAAGTTTTTCGTTACTAACGAACTGTGAAATACAGCAAGGGATCATCACCCACTTGTGGATCTCAACATAAAACCGACTTCAATATTTCCATCAAAAGGACATATAAGAATAGACTAGTACCAGGAATCACTGCCAAGTTGGCAGAGACATAAGCACAAACCGACAAGCGACAACGGTGTGTTAAAGCCCTAGCGCGATTTTGAGAGCCCAAGAACAGTCAAGTGAAAATTGTCAGAGTCCATTTAATAGCAGCTGGCATTTCTTGAAGACGGGCATTTGAAGTGATCAATTATTCAAAACTAAAACGTCGACAAGAAGCTCATAACGCCAGAAAGGGAAGCAATTAATTGACAGAAAGGCGTTATTAGATTACTTCACAAATAATCAAACCATCTCAAGTAAGACTACCAACAAAACTTTCATTGGTCGCATCAGCTATACCTAAAAGAACCGATAGCGCATTGAAGCCGACGATGTCCATCATTAACTACGGTAACGGAAAGGCAATGACAAAAGATAATGGAAGCAAAAGAAATCCTGAAACAAGACAATGTGAATTGACAATTCATGAAAACGTCGACGTAAAATGTGTCCGTTATTGATTCGCGGGAAAGTCAGTTTCTACCAGTAGTGTTCTTAACACTTACATTTTCACTGAATATGTTGAAAGTACAGGTCTCTATGATATTATTACCTCTATCGACGCACTTCTTCTCCAAAAAAAAGTCCTACCTATATCACCAATTTTGTCCTCACATGCTTTTGTTGATGGAGGCACTATATTTGCCATTTATGTTCACACCGTAGAAAAGTCCTGACGAAGTGTACGAAGTCTCTCTCAGAAACGCAATGACGACGGCATGAATCGCAGTGTCGGTGCAGTCTGTAAGTGGTGTTAATGGTAAGAAGTATGGGATGACGATGGTGAAACAATAGAACTTCCATCATAAACTCGTAGCAATGCAGAAGTATGTAAACGAAATTCACCTGGTTGTTGAGCTGACGAAACTGGCATTCAATTTCCTCTTGAAGAAGGGCTCGAAGCTCGATTTGACGCATCCCCAAATATTATATGGGAAACTAAATTCAGCGATTGCTGAAAGTGTAGAAAAGTTCGAGTTAGGAATATGAGGCAGTGAACATGAGACAGATAAGGAAGGTGTAATGATGAAAAGACACAGACGAACAAAAACAATAAACAAAACGACATGGTCCCAACGGTTTACCGCCTCATCGTGGCTGGAAGGTGTTCCTGGGTATCGGGCTGTAATGTAGAGCGAGAGGATTCATCCTCCTAGCAGAGTTTCCAAACTAAGAAGGATTCCGACGTTTCACAAGGAGACCTCGCTAAGAGTCAACCAATACCTGGATTCACCACCGTCCTGGTATCAAACTAGTCGCATGGTGACAAATCTCCCTCTGATCCATAAGGACGGCTGTTGCCAGCGGTGATGACGACCTGGGGCACACACTGGGTAAGCTGATCTCGGGGCTCTAGGGAACCACAATGGCTAAGCCAGCAAAACTCCAAACGGAGATTTTGCTGTGGCCAGCAAAACCAGTGAAAACATGCCCCTCCATGTATTCATGTAAGCAAGACGACATACAGACAAGACAAGATAGAGAAATAACACACGTTCGAATCGCATCACTTCATGACAGCGTTCGCTTCAGGACCCTATTAACGCGGGACGATCTCTGCTGGTGTTCCTAATCGATATTCCTGAACGTTCGAAGAGTTCCCATGTAGTTGCTTTTATCTAAAGTTCGTTAGCAGTTTGTTTAGATGTTAGTGCTTGTGTTTCCAGCAAATCTGGCCTCTTATGTCAGATTCTAGCTATTGTCGAGGGGGTTTGAAGGTGTTTTTATTGAGTGATCCATGTACTTTGTCATCAATGTAAAGTATTAATAGAAATAATGTTGTAACAGCGGGAAACCGTGAGATTCATTGCAACTATTACTATCGACTGTTGTAGTTGTTGTTATTTAGATCTTATCTACACCGGATACGAAATTTCATTTAGATCAGACTGCGCATTGTTTCGCTTGTATTCGTTGTTGATGGAACGAGATCGACAACTCTTCCTAATACAGTCAGATCCAGTTGTCATCAGAGACCACTTCCTCTTCTTTTGCAAAGGTGTGGTTCGTTTTCATCGTGTGAATGGTTTTTCATCTTTTTTTTCCTTATAAATGTGATTCTATCATTCATGAAAGAATCGCGAGCAAATCGTCTTTATCACTTGTGGTTGTGTTTTTTTACAGTATATAAGTGGGTTGATAGGAATTGTTTCATACTTCACTATTGCTCAAATAGTTCCAGGTCTGTGGAATTTGTACCGTGAGTGAAAAAATTGACAGTAGTTCCCGATTTGCAACCGACGTTGATTATTATACTATAATGAGATTGGAGATCAGTGTTAAAAGATGATTTAATTTTTGATTACCATTATTACCTTAATTTGTTACCTTATTTTGAATGCGGATAATCTTAGAGGTCGTTAGTATTTTATCGACGAGCAGTAGGTAGCGCAGTGATCGTAGGCACCGTGCAATACACACGTGGGATCGATTCCCAAACCCGTGGCTCACTAATCCTTCCGTCACTCCGGGGTCGGCAAATTGGTACCAGACTTATCTGAGAGGATAGCAGTAGTGGTTCGATACATGGATAGGCCACCGCGAGTTATTGTACAGGCTAGATATTCATTCAGTCACCTTCAGCGGTTCTCATTAAACTCGAATGCATGGCGCTTCCCTCAGGGATTGATCAGCGCCGAGAGCTTCATCCTTTACTCTAGTTTAATCGAAAACATTCAAAATTATCAGGTATTCAGATTTAACAGATCTTCCCTACAAAGTACAGGGTACATTTTTCTACCACGTTGAAACTATAATTCCATAGATCCCTTAGCATATATCTCTTTCGCATTTACTTTTCCGTCAAGTCTCATATTCTGTATATATGTTGCAGAGTACTGGATATATTTGCAATCTGTTTCGTTTTCTTCTCTAACATTATTTCTATTTCTTCAATGCTTTTTTTTGGAAAGTAATTCCGTTCTCAAAATCATAATTTTATGCGAATTTGCTACTGATTCTGATTTCACCGAATCCACTGTACTTGTGGCTGTGGTACTGATCATGAAATGCCTTAGGAGCCGCTATTTCTTAAGAATCTTAATGGTGTGTAGTATTGCTTTGTTTTCTGTGTAAGTTTTATTGTAAGGTGCTATCCTTTGAGCACAGATCGGCGTCTATATCATAGATGTGACATCTCAGTCCCGTCTAACTAGCAGATAGAATTCTCATGAGCTGGGTCATCAATGTTTCTTTCCGTCAGTTGTCTCGTATGCTGTTCGTATTTTTTTTTAAAAAGAATTATCCCGTTTCTGAAGAGAAACTGCAAGTTTAAGGTTGTCTGGTCTTTGGCCTTAGGTTTTCCCAATCATATTTAAATTTGGTTGTTCTTTCCAGGGCTTCTCACGAAATGTCGATTTGATGAACGTAGAGTTGCCACCTTTGCCACAACAGCTACCGAAGTGTAAATCCGCTCTCTAAAAATTTATCGTTCGCAGAGAAGTGAGGTCTTAGAGCTAGTCATTTTGTTTCTTTTCTTCTTTTTTTTTTTCAAACGAAAGGCTCGCATGGTGTGGATTTGAACGCGTTAGCTCCAAGAGAGGATAAACCCGTGGCTCACTAATCCTTCCGTCACTCCGGGGTCGGCAAATTGGTACCAGACTTATCTGAGAGGATAGCAGTAGTGGTTCGATACATGGATAGGCCACCGCGAGTTATTGTACAGGCTAGATATTCATTCAGTCACCTTCAGCGGTTCTCATTAAACTCGAATGCATGGCGCTTCCCTCAGGGATTGATCAGCGCCGAGAGCTTCATCCTTTACTCTAGTTTAATCGAAAACATTCAAAATTATCAGGTATTCAGATTTAACAGATCTTCCCTACAAAGTACAGGGTACATTTTTCTACCACGTTGAAACTATAATTCCATAGATCCCTTAGCATATATCTCTTTCGCATTTACTTTTCCGTCAAGTCTCATATTCCGAAGACGAAAGCAAATGGTCAAGCGGGATTTCGTCCAACAAGACTCGTTGGCATCACCCAATGTATCTCAAATACTTGCACCTGCAGCCTGAAAATGTTGAGATTTTACATTTGGAACTTATGCAGTTTTTCACGAAATCTATGGTGAGATGGCATAGTCTCTCTTATTATGTTGTTTAGTTCTCAGCTCGCCGAATGCCGAGTCCAGTGATGGCAAATTTACCACTATTTGTCGCGAAACTGGCTTCTGGAGTTATACGTTGAAAGCTGCGAACTCGTGTTTTCTATTTGTACCGATTTACCGCTTTATTATCGTAGACAGATAACATTTAGTGATGAAGACGTACTCATAGGGGATCAGAGGGTAGTGATTATATATTGATGTAGTTTAGTAAGATAGTGAAATAGTTAGAGGAACCATACAGTGGGAAAGTGTTCGTTAGCTCGATCCTGCTCCCTCGGACTAAGGAAGCCCTCTATACCTCATGCGTTCGTATAGTTGGTACCACCTTTATCTGAGAGGATAAATTACACTGATATGATACATCGGTAGGTTCACGAAATTCGCTGTGTGTTTCGCGCATATCGAATACCTAAGGGGTTGATCAACGCGGAACGCGCTTTACTTAGATTTAGGAATCAGCATGGTGTCATTGTGCATTTGTGATCACATGCATACAAAGGATAAGGGATGAAGCTTTCGGCGTTATTCTTCTTTTTTTTTTTAAAATTACCCATGCACTTTAGTTCGATTTGGTTCGGAGAGATTCTATAACGTTACCTACTCATCCGTATCATTGCATTAATGTCTGCTTTGTGATTGTGGTGGATGCAAGAAAGTTGTAATTGATTTCGAATTCTGTATGTGCTGCATTCTTATGAAAAGTCAAGGTGAGGATTTTACATATTCCTTGTTAGTAATGCATTAAGAAGACAAAGCTTTTTGAAGATTGTGAAACTCTTGTTTGGATTCAAAAAGTCAATTTGTTCACTCCTCGTGCTTACTTGTTCTTTATGTGACTTTTGGAGCATAATGTTTTTTAACAGTTGTTCAGATCTTGTATGGACGAAGTGGTGTAGTGGCATTGACGAAGAGAAGTTGCTG
>MQTX01000185.1:3548-29188 GCA_009735665.1 Angiostrongylus cantonensis | reverse complement strand
GGGATGCGTCATGCATTCGGCTTCATTAAGTATCGTTGGAGGTGACTGAATTGACCTTTATAGTAGCTCGCGGTAGCCTACCGATGTATCGAGCTTGTGCTGCTACCCTCCCAGACAAGTCTGGTACCGATTTGCCGACCCCTGAGAGATGAAATACTTGGTGTGCCATGAGCGAAGAGATCGATTCCACGTGTATCGCAGCGGCGCGACTAACCACTGCGCCACACGCGCCAACGAAATGCTACGTAGTTTACTATATACTGCACTAATGCAAGTATTACGAACAAAAGAGAACTGAAGTAGCAAAGGTTCGTAGTTGAGATTGAATATGGCACTGTAAGGGAAGGAAGTGGCGACGTTCGAACCACTTCAGCCACAGTGCAGTGGATAAATACATATTAGGTTCGATAACAAATTACAAGTAGAAATTCGACTTCGGCTGCTATAAAATCGTAATTTCTCAATGATTTTGCTCGAGAACAAGCTGATTGGAATAAAAAGTGTATATATAATGTATATATTCGACAGCACCTTTAAAATTTGTCCAGTTTCTTCTCATATGTTGAAATTACCAATCACATCAGTTGAATATTTCGTGACATTAACGTTTTTGCGACGATGCGCTCTGTTTCCAAAATACATTGGTGGGCTTTGGAGCAGTGCAAATTGACTTTAATGCACTCTTTTTTCGTAAGGTTTTTTTTTGCCGCACAGAGCTTTTCTACCAGACTTTACGTCATCGTTCGTTAATTGAACGAAAACAGACATTGCACCATCCAGCCAAGGAATGCTTTCTATAATGAGCTGTACGTTACGAATAACCGTTTTTGGTTGGTTCGTTTTTTGAATCCTAGGGCACGTATTGGGACACCTGTTCTGTTTAGACGCACAGATTTGCAACTTGGTAGCGCTCCATAACGGCGATAAAGTAGTCGATTACAGAAGACACTTCTACCAACGTTTTTGCAGAACACATGATTTTCCGTTTATCAAGATGTAAATTGTATCTTTAGACAGAATACGGATTTGTAACTCTTATTTTCATCAACTTTTGCTTATTTTGTAAATATTAGAGACAAATATTTATCTGACAACGTACTGACGCCGAGAAGAGATTTTAATGAAGATATCTATAGTGAGTAACAGGAGCATGCGCAGACAGAGTGGCGCGTTAATCAATATGTGCATAACATTTTCCAAAAAATGCTTATTCTTGGCTCATAACCTCATAATGTTTTCCTTCACAGACAAATTTGCTTTTGGTTAGTCGCGAGCCAACGTCCCGCGTCCCTTAGTAGTGGGTAAAGGTTAATTGCAGATCAAAAAGACCTTTTGGTTTTCTGAGGAGCAATTGGCTTCATGGAAAGCTCTCCCTATTTCTGCTACTCCGATTTGACGCATGCTTTTTGTATTTACGAACATATATTTATTCATGCGTGCGTGTGTGGGTGCGTTCTCGCTTTATGCGGATTGTATTCTACGAGTCAATTCAGCCAAAAGTCTGCAATCAAGTGACAGGGAAGTATATGGGAGGCGATTGGGAGTCGCCTCCAACAAATAAGCTCCGTGTCCACTCTGGGAGAGCCTGGCAAGCTACCCGTGTTTTTTTTTTTTAGCTATAATAGATGGATCAGATGGTAAAAGGTTGTGTGACCTCATTCTTGAAAATGCGCCAGAATTTGTAACAGGACCAGACATACTGTAAAGGTAAACAGTGAAAGCTAATGTGAATCACTAACCAGTCAGCAGTCTTGCTTTAGAATTTGCGAGCTACTGAATCCATCGTCGTTTCGCAATTTCAATGGTGATAAATATTCATGTGACAGCGTTGCAACAACGGTTTCAGAAGACGGTCGGTCGGCGAATAACTGGAAATCGTTCTTACATTTCTGAAACGTCCGAGGAGTATAGTGTTAGAACTTATTTTGTGGTGGATCATGTTACCCTTTTAATTGCCTTTTTTGCAATGCAGAGTAATATCAATTTCTTGAACTTACGCTGTTTCTGCTGGAAATTGCTTGGTTTCCTACGAGATTTACCTTGACAGTGGTTCTTTTCAAGGACGGACAAATTGAGTGCGCTTACGTGGAATCTAGGTCTTTTTACAATAAGGCATGTCGCTTCATTAACCACTGAAAATGTATGGTTACTGTTGCTCGGTTTATTTGGGTTGTGGGCAGTTGAATAAATAAGTACAATGCGTAGAAAGCATTGTAATCTTATTTTTCAGCAGGAAGCACTCAACAGTTCAAGTAATAAGGACTTGCTACAGCCTTTCTATGTGATTAGAAAAAGAGCATATTGCTTCAGCGAGGGAGAGACGTGTAATCAAAGACTGAAGGAGATGAAGGTGCTTACCATTTTGTTTTGTAACGTCGAAAGTTCTCTCACTGTGATGAGGAACGGTTGCATCGTAGGTGGCATTTCTCTGGACACTTTTATGTGACGCTGTCAACACTTTTTTTTTCAAATTTCTCCCACTCATTCTACGAGTCAATTCAGCCAAAAGTCTGCAATCAAGTGACAGGGAAGTATATGGGAGGCGATTGGGAGTCGCCTCCAACAAATAAGCTCCGTGTCCACTCTGGGAGAGCCTGGCAAGCTACCCGTGAGTATAACCAGCTCCCACGTTCAGAGCCCAGCAAACTATGCGTGAGTATCAAAAACGCTACACACAGTAAAAAAAAAAGCGGGCCTCATTCCCCTGACCCCGGAAGACCCCCCAATTTTGTAGCTTTGGGTAGGACGAGTACGGAGAGGCTGCTAAAATCTCAGGGCCTATGGAAGCTGCCTGGATCAAGAACTATGGTGACGATCTGTACTTACAATGCACGTGCACTTGCATCCGAGTCCTCGATAGAAGACTTGCTCATGCAAGCAAGAATGATAAGGTACGACGTCATCGGCCTGGCGAAGACGAGACGACGCCACCCATTTAACGCCGTCTATAAAACTGGAGAGGAACTGTTCCTCGGAACATGCGACAGTAGGGCAGTAGGCGGTGTCGGCGTTCTCGTCAACATGAGTTTGTCCGTGAACATCGATTCATTCGAACAGCTTACAACCCCAATGAGACGTTTACGATTAAAGAGATGTTGATAAATACCGGCTTTGACAATCTTCGTCGTTTACGCGCCAACATCAAACTATGACGAAGAAGTCGACGTTCTACATGGAATTGAGGAAGTGCTACAGAGAAGACCATACATTCTTCAAGGTGCCCACCCACCCACCCTTAGCTTAGGCCTAAGCCTAACCCAGATACTGGACGTGGGAATCTTTCAATGGAGAGTACCATAACGAAATAGACCACATCATAGTAAACAGGAAGTTTTGCCTAACCGATGTCGCTGTTGTCCCAAAATTCTACACGGGATCAGACCACCGTCTCCTTCGTGCAAGATTTTACTTTTCGCGGAAAGGAGAAACAGCCGCTAAATTCAAAAACCGAACTCCCAGAACCACCACAAACTGGGACTTATTCAACTCATTAGTCGGCTGTTGGGAAGATGCCGTTGTCGACAATATCGACGAGAAATACGGTCAGCTTATTGAACATCTTCACGTTAGCGCCATGAAAGCTGAGAGTTGGAAAGTCACCAAGAGACGTCTGTCTCAAGAAACTCTCGAGCTAATACGCAAGCGTGGAATCGCGCGAGCTGCAGGCAACCGCGAACTAACAGGGTAAGATCAGAACATCTGAAGAACCTTCCGCCAGTCCTCGTAAACACTGGCTCGGCTCTTCACATGTTACCTGTCTGAATGCAAGGTCCATAATTAGTGGAAGACCACCAGGATCGTGTTGCTGTTTAAGAAGGGCGACCTACGCTATGTAGGCAACTATCGCCCAATCTGCTTGCTGTCTGTCGTCTACAAACTTTTCACTCGAGTCATCCTAAACAGGATTGACAGAACACTGGTCGAAGGAGATCCGTGCGAGCAAGCAGGGTTTCGAAAAGGATTTAATACGATGGACCACATTCACACGTTAACAAGGCTCATTGAAGTATCGCGAGAGTACAAAAGACCGCTCTTTCTCACTTTCATCGACTTAGAGAAAGCCTTTGACTCATTTCAGACATAAGCAGTCATGGAAGCCCTTGGTAGTCAAGGAGTCCCTACTCAGTACATAAAGATTCTTCGTGAGCTGTACAACAATTTCACAACCAAAATTTCTCCATTCTACAACGATATTAACGTTGACGTCAATAGAGGAGTTAGGCAGGGCGATACAATCTCGCCAAAATTATTTACAGCCACCCTCCAGAACATCATTCCAACATTGGAATAAGATAATATGGGAGTGAAAATCGATGGTCGATAGATACATCACCTTCGCTTTGCTGATGATATTGTTCTTGTAACACCAGACATTAGCCAAGCGGAACGAATGCTTGCGGACTTTGATAAAGCGTGTGGAAAGATTGGTCTTCGACTAAACCTGAAGAGAACGATGTTCATGAAGAATGGTTTGGTTTCGTTTGCCCCATTCACGCTCAACGGAACGAATATCTCCGAATGCTCCAGTTATGTCTATCTAGGTCGGGAAATCAATATGATGAACGTCTTAGCTCCAGAGCTGAGCAGAAGCAAACGAGCGGCTTGGGGAGCTTTCAAGAGCATCGAGGATGTAGTGAAGAGAACAAAGAACACCCGACTCCGTGCCCACCTTTTCGACTCAACGGTTCTTCTAGCCCTAACGTATGCGTCAGAAGCCTGGTCGTTACGTAAGCATAATGAAAGATCACTCAGCATTATCGAACGCGCAGTCGAAAGGACGATGCTAGGAGTATCCCGTTTAACACAAGTAAAGGATGGGATCCGAAGCTCCGACCTACGTCAACGATCGAAAATCAAAGATGGCGTTTTATACGCCAAACAATCGAAGATAAGGTGGGCAGAACACGTAATGCGTATGAATGATAACTGATGGACAAGAACTGTTAGTGACGGGATTCTTCGGAATGTCAAATGTACTGCAGGAAGACCAGCGACCCGATGGACAGAGTTCTTCACGAAATGCCTAAAAAAAAGATATGATGCTCGACGAGTCCCTAAAGCGAGCTGAACCCACGGGGCTACTCTTGCACGCGACAGGGAAAAATGGAGGATTTACTGGCGCCCGCTTGAGTCACTCGACGATCAACCGGACTACAAGTTATACAGGTGAACAGTATTTCCCAGGCTGAGGAGACCGAGTTTCTCGTTAGGAAACCCCGGTAGGAGTAAACCATTAGCTGGATCCAACACCTTTCTGGTACCAAACTAGTCGCGTGGGGATACATCTCTCTTTGATCCACAAGAGCTGCGACTCCCTGTGGTGGTGGCGACCTGGAGCAGATTTTGGCCAGGCTGACCTCGGTGCTCCAGGGAAACACAGTGGCTTAACCAGCAAAACTCCGAATACGTGGAATCATGCTGTTGCCGCTCAATCAGTGAGGACGGGCCATTCAAGTATCCAAGTGTGTTATTCAACGCTCTTTGGGCTAATCAAAATCTTAGATGCAGTCGCATTAAACGATAAATGATACGTCTTTCACCTTCAATCAATCAGTATCAGCATTTGATTCTTGGAAAATTGATCGTGTCGTTTGGAAAAAATTTTGTCAACATAGCAGAGTGGAGGATGCTAAAATTTACATATTGCTGTATACGTCGATGTTCAATGGCGGTGCTCCTTGAACGTCTTGTGATGAAGGCTATGAAGAGCTGAAGCAATCAGCACAGTTTTCAGCTTTCTGGAGCATACAGAGCTCTTGGAACTGCAGCAACGACTTTTGAAATCGACCTTCTGTCACTGTTTCCAGATATAGAAAACATCTTGTTTGGAGTGATTTTATCGGTCGATGACACTGCTCAGATTCAATTTCAAGATGAAAAGTTTCTAGTAGTGAATTGAAGAGACTCACAGTACTAATCTGTCAGCATGTCTATTATGGGAAAGCAGTTCTGATATTATTTGCCAACGTTGACTAGATTACCACAAGCATACTTGGAAGGTCAATATGGTATGGTCTTCGGTCCATTCAGTGCTGATTACAAAAACGATTAATACCTTCTTAGATTGTCAAGCAAGCACGAGGTTGATAAAAGTAGTTAATCTTGCTAAGGCTTCGATATCCTCGTCTTATTCAGATCTGTTTTTATTGGAGTCCATGGTCCGCATGTGGTCATCCTCGCGATGCAGTCGTTCGTTGTTGCATCGAGCCGAATCTAGTGAAGTGGAGCACCGAGCAGTGGAATGGAATAGCAAGAAGGAAAATTCTATCTTCGAGATAGATTCTGGGTGCTGGGTGGGGATTAATCATACGAACGGTCACTTCCAAAGCCGAATCGAAAGCAGAATGCGGTGATATCATATCACCAGAACTCAGTTTTGGACTATAGAAACCCACTGATATAGCTGCGATCTTCGACTGAGGAACTATTCCGGCGTGAAGCAAAATCACTGTTCTGCGCATTCTTTTCGCGTTCTTCCTGCGTTGTTCCTGTATTCCAGACAAGACTCGCAACGCAACTCTAAGAACTCTTTCCAATTACGCGTGCAACGACACGCAGTACTTGCATTTCATACGGGAAGATTAATCGGCAATCTCCATCAGTATTTAAGCTCTTCGTAGTATCAGTCATAGTAATGCAGTGACATCACGGACATGACACGGACAACATCCTGTTTAGAGCGACCTTGGTCGATGATACTAGTGATTCACTGATTCACAATACTGTCAGCATGCGCTGTTGTGTGAAAGTAGTTCTCATTTTATTTTCCAACGTTGACTACATTGCCCAAAGAATACTTCAGAAGGTAATGTGGTATGCTTATCAGTCCACTCAGCTATTGGTGCATTTCCCAAGAATGGTCAATTCCATAGTAAAATCGAAAGCAGGAAATGATAATGTGTTAAAACATCAAAACATATTTCTGGGCAAGAGAAATCCATGGATAAAGGTGCCAATGAGTTGGAAGAAGACGATTCGAATCGCCTTTCAGTGAGGTGCCTATCCAGACAGACAGACACGCACACACACATATACATACACATAGACATATACACATATGCATACACATACATATACACACGCACTCACGCACACACGTATTGTTCCAAGCGTGATTACTTCGCAAAAGCGGCGTTGTATTTGATTTTGGTGGGTGCCTAAATTTTATTTACCGCGCTACGTGCAACTTTGCTTCATCTCTCAGCTGGCGCGCTGATGTGGCAGTGAGCCAAGGGTTGGGAGGCGGTGCTATAAGCGTGTGCATTACAATTGGGACACATTTTTGCGATTGGCTTATCAATTTTTGGATTCAGGCATGCTTGTTGTAGTTGGTTAGATTTTTTCGATTAGGATAGATTTGTAGGACAGATCTTGTTTTTGTTTTACAGTAAAATTTCAATTGTAAGGGACCTCGTTATCTGTTACCTGGAGCGCTTCGGACGTTTTTTTTTGAACCCACTATATGTCGATGTGTTCTGCTAGATTTTCGGAGTTCATCTCACACGACAAGCTGTTGTTTGAAAAATAGAGAGCATTTTGGTTCATATTGACAATTATTTCACGTGGCATTTGATATGTGCAATGACTTTGGATGAAGAAGCTGTAGAAGAACTCTGTAAAGCTTTTTTAAAACAACTAGCTTTTGTTTTTATACATTTATCGTTGGCACTTTTGTTCGCTGTTGTATCGCAAGTCTTCCATCTGTTGTTTAAGCAGTTTTCCGGAATCTGGTTCATATGCATGGTGTCGAATTTCTATGAAAGGACTGTAAATTTTAGCTTGGAATTGTATATTGTACAGGCTTGTAGATAAGGCGCAAGCGTTCGAAAATTAGGCGTCATTCCATGTGCCGGCCACACAAACTTGGGCGTTGTCGTTAAAGGTTAACCATTGGTTTTTAATTATTGTTTTTTTTAACTATTGTTGATCTTAAAAACTTTCAGTCTTAACTTTTTCCACAAGAGTTGTATTATCCTGTCGATACTATATCATGCCTATGCATGTCATTTGTATTTTCTTTGGTACAGATATTGGATTACATTTATTGAGCGAATAAAGCATAGTTACTGCTAAGAACAGGTGTGGTCTAGTGAAGCGGTATTATTAAAAATGTGTCGTTTTCTTTTTCAGCAATCGCGAGGTTGCTGTACAGCAGACGTTTACTTTCACTCATAAACACAACACAGCAGTAACTGACATTTCCGAAGTGTCGCCTTCTTGAGAGCCAACGTTTCGCTTCCAAAAATGTGTTGGATTCACTCACATACCGGACTACGCCTGATTTTCTATGACCAGAGCCTGAGACTACGCCCAATTTTCTGACGTCAAACGGTGCGCGCTGAAAAACATGGTGCAGGGAAAGTTTTTTTTTTGAAGTGTTGATTGTAAAGAACACTTCGTGGACGACATCTGACACGATATTAGTCCTGGATAAACTTCCGACTGATAGCACAAAATAAAAACAAATGAACAGTATGAGGCAAAATAAACATTGGGTCGTTTCAAAGCAAACGGTTTATAAGGCCCAAAAAAAAAACAGTTTGGCATTTACCTTCATCGAACTACCTAGTTTGTTCACCTTAATTTACCCCTCTTTTACGCAATCCTTTTTCCAGACCCTGAACGAAGTGTCAGCTCACTCTACTGTGCACAGATACAACCTCATCATCGCGGGTGTGTCGGTTATGCCTTTTTATATTTATACGGTCTTATAGACTGATCTTGTTGAGCCGATACGACGTTGATATTTATGACGAGATTTATAGAAAGTCAATCTTTTGGGGCTATGGCCTTGTTACTTGTACCATGGCTGTGGTGTGGCGCAGTGTTCGAAGGCGCCGTGCAAAACACATGGAGTCGATTCCCGCGCCCTTGGTCCACCAAGCCTTCCATTCCTTAAGGGTCGGCAAATTGGTACCAGACTTGTCTGTGAGGATGGCAACACTGGCTTGGTACATCGTTAGGCCATCGCAAGTCTTTGTAGTGGCCAGATATGCATTAAATCATCTCCAAACGATCGTTTATGAAGTCGAATGCATGGCGTATCCCTCAAGGGTTGATCAACGCCGAGAGCTTTATCCTTTTACTTACCATGCCTGCAGTTTACCAAGCGCACGTCTACATAGTTCACATTAAGTCTTGAGATTGCAGGCATTGTAGTAACTATTACCCGAATGGTTTCTACTTTTTACGTTGGTGCACATTTGTTATATTAACTTTGCTTGCTGCTTACACGTCTATCTTTTCTTTTTAAGCTATATTTATAAACAATTCTGCTTAATTAAAGGATGTTCTATATATCATCGTTCACTTTCGTCATGCATTCTGCAAGTAGCTTCCTGGTGGCCATCTCATTGAGCTGCTTCGCAGCTGATTGGAAAGGGGCTCTGTAATTTTTTTTTACAAGAACTATTTTTTTGTCCGTCAGTCCGGGTACTAAATGAGCAGCTGACAAGTTGCAGGTGCATTCCTCGATCTACCATCTCACGAACACATTAAGTTTTCTGTGAAAGCAGCTCAGTCAAGTTGTACTAACTGCAAAGCCTTGTAGAATCTGTCCTTGAACATCTATAAGTTTCCCCCATTAAAACTCCGCCTTTTACAGAAATAAGGAGCACTATTTATCGTCTCGCTTGGGAATATCGTTAATTTAATCTTGTAACAGTTACTCGGATACTTGGACGGTCCGTCTTCAGGAGTTGTGAGGACCCCAGCACATATGCCATTCGTTCCTTTCTCTCGCAATCGTAGTTCATGGTGGTGGTCTTGTTCGAGCATGGTATCGCTTGCGAGTTTCATACCATGATCTGTAAAATAACTTCAGCTGCGGGTACAGGTGATTAACTTTGTTTTGGAACACGTCTGCCCAACGTGTAGGTAGTCGTCCTAGAGGACGTTTGAATTCTCTTGGACTCCACTCTACTGTTCGTTTCTTCCACCTGTCGTCTGTTCTTCTTATTATATAAGCGGCCCATCTATTTTTCGCTCTCGATATATATTCTCCTGGATCTCGAAGATGTGACAGATTTCGAAAGTCAGAGCTTCGCATTCCGACTAGATGCGTAGTACAGTTCCGATAACAGTCGGACAGAGTTCTTATGCAGGACGGGTCTACTCCTTGGTCGACGAGTGCTGATAGGATTGCATTTGTTTCGACACTGTCAAACGCTTTTTCATAGTCGACAAAGGTTAGGGCTAGAAGCAAGTGGTATTCCCGACAGACTTCGATGACCCTGGACACGGTTTGGATGTGGTCCATGCAGCAAAATCCTTTTCGAAATCCTGCTTGTTCGACTGGTTGCGCTCATCCAATGTCTTTGATATACGCGAGAGGATAATCTTCGTGAAAAGCTTGTAGAGTGCATTTAACAAGCATATAGGGCGATAGTTACGAAGATCCTTTTGGTCTCCGTTCTTAGGTAGGATGACCGTGCGCGACGTCCTCCACTGGTCTGGAATTTTTTCCTTTTGAAGGTATGCTGTCATATGGTCTGCGAGAACGACCTGTAAATTGTGGCCTCTAGCTCTAAGGAAATTGGCGGCGACATTGTCTGGTCTTGGAGCTGTGCCTCTTTTCATGCTTTCTATCGCAACTCGAACCTCCGACGAAAGAATTCCAGGTGGTGTTTCTCTAGCTGGGATATTAGGGTCTGGGACGGGGATTGTGGAGCGGAAAAGGTTGGTGTAGAACGTTTCCGCTATTAATTCCATATCATGGCGGGAAGTTTTGACGATCCCATCTTCGTTCATCAGAGCTGACAGCGGACCATTATAATCACATAAGTCCCGACGGCATTTTTTCAGACTGTTTCCTTTCTCTGCTGCTTCCAGTAGTTTTTTCTGCTTGTACCTTTGTAGATCTTCCTGCAGAGCTCCTCTGCAGCTGAGGTTTATTACTAGCTGCACTAAGCGTGTTGCAGTGGGACCAAGCTTCAGTTTCATTCTGTTTTCGAGCAACTCTTTAGTAGTGGTGGAGATGCGGTCCGATCTTCTTGTCTGAGGAACTGAAGCGGTTCCGCACAGCTTTTCAGTCCTTCGACAAGCAGCTTGTAGTCTTCCGTCGGGTCCTCTTTAATCTGCCAGTCACGTTTGGATAGGATTTCGTTCAGAATGTTTTCGTCATATACAGCTAGACTTTTTCCCCATGGTTGATGAAGAGAGTTCTTTTCCAGCTTGCGGCTGAATCCAATCTTCGCGCGAAGAAGGCGGTGATCAGAACCAGTACAGAGTGACGGGACTACCGATGTGTCAAGTAGGCACCATCTTCTGTTTGTCAGAATATGGTCGATCTCCGCAAGAGTCATGCCGTTAGGAGATTCCCATGTCCAGCGGCGGCTTTCTTTCTTCTTGAAAAACGAGTTTCCATGGAAGAGACGTGCTGCCGACAGGAGTCCTGCGAGACGGTTGCCATTCTCATTTCTTCCTCCTAAATCCGTAATTTCCGATCCTGTATTAGCTCTCGTTGGCCTTTCCTGTTCTAGCGTTGAAGTCTCCGACAACAAATTTATGATAAACTTTCTCATTGCGGATGACTTCCTCCAACTGATAGTAGAACGCATTTATTTCGTACTCATCAGCTGCGTCGGTTGGTGAGTAGCAGTTGATGATAGTGATCTTCTTATGATGCGACAGTTGGAGGTTTCCTGTTCTAGCGTTGAAGTCTCCGACAACAAATTTATGATAAACTTTCTCATTGCGGATGACTTCCTCCAACTGATAGTAGAACGCATTTATTTCGTACTCATCAGCTGCGTCGGTTGGTGAGTAGCAGTTGATGATAGTGATCTTCTTATGATGCGACAGTTGGAGGTGGAGGACGGCTATCCGAGGGGAAAGGATCTCGTATGAGTCGACGAGATGGACAATGGACGGGTGCGCGACAAAGCCTACGCCGCCGACATTTCGTGACGGGACCTTCTCTCCACGGATCACGAAGGGCCCGCGCTTGTCAGATCCGGTTCTAATGACGTCCTGCGCAAGCCGAGATTTTCTGGCCTCTCACTGGTCGTCTCACCGCCTGACGTCATAGACGGGAGCACCCAGTGTGCGGGGCACTGAGGCTGGCCTATTGCTGGTCGTGCAACTTGGTCCTCGCTGAGTCCTAACTTAACCTTGCAAGGGCGTATCCAGGTCTTCACCACGATGTGGATCAGAGAGAGGTGTGTTTTCGGCGTCGGATCCTTCGCTCGGTCTTCCTACTATTTGATTCGGAAAGGTGTTGAAACCGAAATCAGAAAAGAAAGTAGGAATGTAAAAGTAATCGACCGCTCAAGGACGGTGTAGAAGCCGAAATCCTTGCAACAGTTACTACTAAAAAATTTGCAAAAGACATCTAATATCACTTGGCAACAAACAAAACAGAGACCAGAAGAAGTGAATACGAGCGAGCTGCTAAAGGTGTCAAAGAATACATCATAAGGAGCTAAAACAACGAGACCAATATAAAAAAAGGTCAACCTTGAAGACAGAACATTGGAATCAGCAACAAAAGACATTCAAGAGCAGAGCATGTCACTGCTTGTACTGCTGCAAGGTAGGGTGCCTATCAAACAAATGCATTAAGATAAGGATCCACCCAGCAGAATAAAAATCATTAAGACAATCAATCTCTGATACATTTGCGGTTCAACATTCCACTGGCTGCCCGATTGCAATGACGGACAGTGCTGAGACTGCAAGAAGCACGGCACCCTATTTGTAGGTACCAGCGCCTACCAACCGAGTATAAGCCTGGAAAGGGAAAGTATTACAAACGACAAAACAAGAACACTTAGGAAAATACTGAGTACCACTCCAAAAGAAAAGAAGGCCGCTTCACTAGAAACCAATACAATAATTTCCGATAAAACACAGAATAGCGATAGCGTCCTTCTCCATAGTGTGGAGGAACACGCGTCCAGCGCTTAAATTTTAGCAGGACGACCGAAAGTTCTCAACCCTAGCAAGACGAATCAAGAAGTAATGGAACTAATGGGGATAATCAATACTATAGGATTGGACCGTTCGTTTGTTACTAATGCAGTAACCGAATGAATTCACTTATAAGATAGTGTTGAGTTAACCATTCACAAATTTAGACACTTTAAGATGACTAAGAGAAAACATTCGCAACAATACGGTGACATTACTGGATGCCTATGGTGTTGCAACTACACAGTTTCTACAGCGATTCTGTCAAAAAAAAATGTGGTTAGAGAGTTTCCTTGTCATCATAAAATTAAGCTCTCGATCAACCCAGACTCTAGCATCATTATTCCACATCTGCGCAAATTATCCAAAAATTAGTCAGTGTTCATCGACAATACATACGTGGGTAATGTCATTCTCACAGCTTTATCATTCTAAGAGGTATTAACGACGTACCAGGAATAGAAGCAATTACCTAGCAAGTTTGGCATGAATTTTCGAGAATCCCTCTTCAACGATCAACGTCTTGTTCAGTGAATTCCCCAGAGCACTCATCATCAAAAATTGGACACGAATTCCACTTATCATTGAAATATCCACAAAAACAAGAGTTAACTAAACGGACGATAGCCGAACAAGTGACTTCTACCTACAAAGCCATGAATACTACTCTACTTACATTGAGAGAAGCTATTCTTTCAATAGTGTTGGAATTGCGAGCAAATTTGGACTCACCGCTTCCGAAGGAACGCATAGAGCAGTGGAATAAAATAGTGAAAGATTATAGATGGTTCGAAATTTCTATTCCAAGAAAAAATATTCAAATTGCAGTCCCCATGGAAATTACGCCACTCTTCGAGGACGGCAACAAACAATGGATAGTCACTGGCGCTTACGTCATTTCAAACAACAAGTGAGGCTGTTTATAGAAAAATACAAACTGCTTTCACTGAAAAGAACACCACTTTTTCTAAAGTAGGACTTGAAGCGTTAACAGTGGCAGCACATTTCGCTAATTCAACGTGTTTAGTCTTAGAAGACAAAATCTCTATAACTGGCATAACAATCCTCCGTTACACCAATATTCTGGTACTCGTACTCTTTACAACAGCTTAGTTTCACCGTGCCTGAACTCACGCAATAACCGTCGCCACCATGACGGCAACTCATGAAGTTTTCATTGCACATGGACTGTCACATAGGCGGTTACGAACTAGCTGGCGCCTTAGAGTGTTCGGTGGTGTATCAATCACTATTACCGAATTTTTAGACTCTCCGTTTTTGAGCAACGTTTTATAGGACTGCTTATTTGGTTGAAAAAGAAGAGCACGATAAACGGAATCTTATTTTCGCTAGAAACATCATTTGGGACAGGTGATTTTTTGATTGTTGATGCAAAAGATCGATAGAACTAGCTGAGAGACAGGCGAAACGAGGGACCCGCATGGTGTGGTGGTGAACGCATTACTCCCGGAAAGGACAATAGCGCGTTCGTTCCCCACCGCAAGCACCTGCGCTCCGGAGTTTTGCAAATATCTCAGCATCATTAAAGTTATCATTTGGAGGTCCACCTTTTTTTTTAAACCAATCCCGAGCAGCTACCGCTCCGTAGGTATTGGACATGACTATTTTTCGCCGAGCTCAGATATTCCACTTTCTGTTCTCTTCAAGCACATACACATATTGGCGACAGAAAGAAGCATGCCTCTCACAAGCGCCCTTTTAATGTATGAAGAGTGGAAGAAGAGGTAATAAACCAGCATGTTTTTCTTACTTGGATTGTGGTTCTATTTCCTAGGTCAGCCGTTTTTGCACATGTTGATATGTACGCTCAAAAATAGAATCCAGTTCCCAGGATTGACTTTCTATTAACCTCGGTATTGAAGTATGAACACGCTGTTTTCTTGCTCAGCAATCGCGAGGCTGTTATACAGCATACATCTACTTCCATTCAAAAGCACAATACAGCACAACAGTAGCTGACGTTTCGGCAGTATCGTCTTCTTCATGCCTAGAAGGGTATATTGATATACAACTTACTAGGCCAAACGCTTCAATAACACAAAAGACGAAAAACTCTATGGCAATTACATGATCAGCAGCTTCTTGAAAAACTCACCGTTTTTTTACATGACTTCATAGTCGCATATGGTAAATGACTGCACCATTCCACGTTTTGTGTTTCGAACGCTACCTCCGTGTCCACAACCAGGGAACTAAAGGTAGGATCACGCGACTTAGCTCGGCAAATAGCCATCTCCAATGGCCACGAAGTTGTTACCGCACAATAAGTTTAGGAAAGCGACGCGCCGAAACGAAACACTTAGCCAAAAAAGTCCCATTTATCTTGCCCTTCATTAGAGATGAAATACTAGCGGTGCGGTAAAGCACGTTCTCCAAAAACGCACAGAAACCAGTCTTTCTTAGGATTCTCCTGGGTGAAAGTCATGCGCTCCGACTGCTGATTTAACAATTAAAAGCTTTTTGAGTCTTCTCCTGTGTTGAACAGATGTTAAAACATTCTCCGATATGCCTACAGTAAAGTAGTGGGCCACATCAAGGTACGGTGCCAGTCGCTGTCTCATGGCCAATCTTTTTGTAATGTTTCCATGACTGTCTAAAGATTGAGAATAAACGTAGTTTTTTAAAAGAACCGTTAGTGATTTGGAAATCATGGTAAATTATAGAAAGAAGAACTCAGGAACTATGGTCTGCCACACTCCGCTGGTTCTCCAAGAGTCATGAGGGCTACAGCGAATTCCTCCTCTATGGATACACCACCTTCGCCATTGCTTGAATAAGCGAATACTTAGATGGTCTTCTTCCCAAGTGCGGAACACTGCATTCCGACACGATCTTTCGTCGGTGGCTTAAATTTTGAAAAGACACCGTTCAAGTGTTAAATGCAATGCGTTCAATAATCTTGATGTTTCTGCTGTAAAATAGAGAACTGGAGAACTGCGAAATCGAAATGCCGGCGTGGAGTTCCGGGTTTGCTAGCTGCTCAATTGGTTCTCAATGAGGCCCTAGGGCTATTCTGTTACCATTCCTTCACAAAGTTCTTCATTCACGTTGTTTTTCATTCTTATTTATAGCTCAAGGCACATGTGGTTTTTGCAATCAAAGAAGCTCTCAGTTCGATTTTGGTTACATTAGCATTTTTCATGGACTTTATTTTATCCAGTTTTCATCGATTTATGTATAGTCAAATACCTTTTTTCCGCTTTATTGAGACAATTCAGGATCGCCCCTACTTCGATGGTACTCTTCAAAGAGATGAGCGTATAGGAAATCGAAGGTTTTACAAAACATGAGAATGACTACGTTGTTTTCTTGTTCAGCAATCGTGAGGTTTTTATACAGCATACATTTACTTCCATAAAAAAAACACAATGCAATACAACAGTAGCTCACGTTTCGGCAGTACCGCCTTCTTCAGAGCCTGGAAGGGTATACTGACATACAATTTATTAGGCCGAACACTTCAATAACACTTACAGTAAGACGAAACACTTCATGGCGATTACATGATCAACAGCTTGTTGAAAAACTCACCGCTTTTTTACATGACTTCCAATGAGGAAGGTAAGAACAGCTGATTATAGTGCATATAGTTAATGACTGCGCCACCCCACGTCAGAAATTGATCTGAAGATACGGGGCCAGGTCGCGTGTGACCTCTGGGAATTCTTCCCTACTATTCATTGCGGGATTTTCGGCATTTATCCAAAAGCCTCAAGGAGTTTGCGCGTTGGTGTCTTAGTCTATTGTGCTAGAATATTGACTTTAACTTCAAAATCGTCTCTGCTATGCTTTTGTATCCTGTGCGTGCCTAGTGGAGTACTTTGTCTTGCTTTTCGTTTGCCATCTAGGTGTTTTTTATACGGATACACAAGGGTCTGCCCGTTTCACCAATATATTCATCTCCTCAATCATTGCAAGAGATCTGGTATATCGTACCTGAACTCATGCAATCACCGTCCCTGCCGTAAGGGCAAATCACGCAATTTATTGTTTCGCATATACGGTCAAGCGGCTACGAACTAACTGGCGACGTAGAAGATCCGGTGGTATTTCAACTAGCGCTACCGATTCCTCTAGACCTGCCATTCTTGAGCACCGCTTTATCGCTACACTTATTTCATCACCAATGAAGAAAACAAACAGGATTTTGTTTCGGCCAAACCCTTCGTTTCGGGGTGTCGCTCTCCTACTAAACTTATCTCGTGGGGTTGCTATTTCGTAGCCACTGGAAGTGGCTATTTGCCGAGCCAAGTCACGCGATTTCTCCTTTAATTCCTTCCTCGCACACACGGAGGTGGCTGTTTGAAACATGTTTTTCACAAGCTCCCTCTTTGTGTGTGTTGGATGAAAAGAAAGAAAATGAACGAGGATGTTCTTGTTACTTGGCTTTCGGTACCATTTTGTCATATAACCGCTATTTGATAGGTTTATTTGAACGTTTAAAAACGGACACCAGCTTTTTCTCGGTTTCTCCCGGGTGAACTTAATGTAAGACTGCCAATACAGAATTGGAATCATCAGTCGACTAAGTGAATAGGTTAAATCTATTCTGAACTAGTCAAGTCTTATGGTTTAGCCGTTTCACCGATTCTTCGTTAAGTATTCAAATTGTCTTACTACGATGATAATCAGTGTAAAGGGTTAGAGAATTTAGAAAAAATTCAGTGTGGAAGCCCGTGGCATTGTTTGAAATGTACACTGCTACGTGCTTGCGGGTGATGACAGCAGAAGTCGTTTAGTGGGATTGTCAGGAGTGACAGTGGCGTCAATAAATGCAGATTTCAAAGTGCTAACTCATCGTGCCTTTATGTTTTGTAATTAAATCCATCGCGAAGGAGGCAAACGCAATCTGCGATGGCTAGTGATGTGGTGCAATATTTGAAGTTGTCAATCACCGATAACTGGGAATTCTATTTTAGACGAGAAAGCGCTGGCATAACTTGATTTCTGTCATCATCTGTGACTGTTCTCCAGGCTTTGCAGAGTATTTTATAGGTCATCTAAGGCTGAACAGTTATAATAATCCATGAACCGAAAAGCTATGATTATTCTTAAAGAAAACATGATTTTCTGGATGTTTGCTGTTCTTGTAGATTCTTATCATTTGTGAAGTCAGTGATGAAAAATTTCTACAGGAAATCGGACTCGCACAGTGCAAATTGTCCAGATAAATCGGTGTTTTCTTCATGAACTGACAGTTGCCATTAATTAATAACGAGATTTATTCAGTACATTACTGACTAACGTTTCAACAGATTCCACCTTCTTTCTTGCCTGAAGGTTCAAGTTAACCGTAACTTACTCAGCCATATTATCTACACCCCTACCACAGAACCAAGAAACCTAAACTCCAATCACATTGAAATTAATACAGCTTCTTTATCCTTTCACCGTTTCCTATGAGCAATGCACTTAGGGGCAGCATGGAATTTACATGGATGAAGTTCTTTCGGGAATAGAAAAGTGATTAATGTATTTCGGAAAGTTTCTGAACTTGTTACACCGCACAGATGACAGTATGAGTTGTTCCAGAGAAGAACGGGCTCTCAGAACATGCGACATTTGAGAAGTCGACGGCTTTGGTTTTCACATTAACACTGATCTGTCCATAAACATCAGTTTATTCGAACAATTAGCTACACAAGTCGGAAATATAAGGTTGAAGAGATGTGGGTCAATACCGCCCTTGACAATCCTCGCTGTTTATGCACCGACATCAAACTATGACGGAGACGATATCGAAACGTTCTATATGGGCTATGAGAAGCTCTGCAAAAGAAACTCAGGCATTTATTAAGATAATTATCAAAAATTTTAACTCTAAGAGTGTACCAAGGTGCAACTGTGAAGAATATCGTATTTGAATCACGGATTAAAAGGGTTTGCG
The DNA here is from genome assembly GCA_009735665.1 of Angiostrongylus cantonensis. NCBI lineage: Eukaryota > Metazoa > Nematoda > Chromadorea > Rhabditida > Metastrongylidae > Angiostrongylus > Angiostrongylus cantonensis. The sequence continues at coordinate 10,371 of MQTX01000185.1, read as the reverse complement.
GTTAAGGATTTGTGGAATGGAACTTTGCTTTCAACGCACCGAGATCAGACTATGGCAAAGATGAAGTCGAGACGTTCTATATGAGCTTAGAGAAGCTCTACGAAAAGGACCAAACATTTTTTCACATGATCATAGAAAGTTTTAGCTCTAAGAGTCTATCAAGAAGAAGCTCTGAAGAACATCACATTTGAATCACGGATAAGAGTGGGCATGAGCAGAGTGAGCAGTTTTCTGACTTCATCTTAACGAGTAAGATCGCCCGTGAAAACTCGCAATTCCAGAGCCCCCATTCTTAATTCTTGATTTGAGAGGGTTCCAATGGCGAATAAAGCTAAAGGCAATGCACTCGGTGTTGTTCGATCCTTGAGGGATGCACCATCCATTTAGCTTCATTAAGCATCGTTATAGGTGACTGGAAGCGTATCTCGCCTGCACAGTGACTCACGGTGGTTTACCAACATATCAAATCAGTGCTGCTATCCTCTCAAATAACTCTGGTGCCAATTTGCTGACGACGCAGAAATAGGGGACTTGCTGAGTCTGGGGACACGGGATCGACCCTATGTTTATTGCAGGGCGTTTCTGACCACTGTGCTACACGCTCCTCTGAGGTTAAACGAACTTTCTCATCGATCCACACTCGTCATTTAACTCATTCACCTCATTATTGCACTTCATTCATTCATCGCCGGCAAACTCAACGGATTGGCGTTCTTGTAAGGCCTTCACGAAAGGACCTTATCTTCTTCCTGGATTTCGTTGGATGGTGGTCAAGACGATTGGCACTTGAATGCAGATAGTTCTGGCATTCCTAGAAGATCACCACAAGAAGATACATGTGCATTCGAGCAAAGGATGGCACAGATAAGTCAACCGCCGATTTGGTGAACAGGATGGAGGTAAGTTTTAGTTGATTCAGTGTGGAGTTGTATCAAGTCCCATGAATGCAGCACCATTCTTGACATTGTTAGCCAAGGCGCTTGACGCACAACTAAAATTTGTCTGTCAAGTGCTCTTTTATCCCTTCCGTTGTGCTATTTTTTTGTCCATAAACTCTGACCCTTCATTATTTCTTTTTCAATTTACATAGTTGGACTTTTGTTCACAATAACGACACAAGTACTTACGTCATCGGTGCTTTTAGAACGATGGGTGGCCATTTACATGATGCCTAGGTTTACCATGAGACTGCAGCCGTAATCCGTTATATTATCTTATTCGGCGTTTTCAAACAGAAATATCAAAGTCTTTGCTTGAGCGATCTCACCAGTGAAATGAAGCTGCGCTGTGCTTATAGCGACGGTGATCCGTTAGTCATCAGCGGGTAGCATTTACAATACATGTCAACAACTGAACTCCAGCATCATGTTTCCAGTGCTACATGTAGGCTTATCGTTATCAACGCGATGTTGTACGTGGAAAAACGTAGTGAGATCAACCAACGCGCGGCTTGCATTTTTAATACTGGTAAGCTGAGAAGCGGTTCATCGATGGATTCGCCTTGTACCAATAGGAGTAGGTTGAAGCAGTATCGGTGGCTTTCATCTTGTATGTTTCATTTACCATTCGTTTATTTTCACTTCAATTTCAGCCTCTACGTTTTCACAATAGTTTTTTTTTCGGGTGGTAAATGGGTAAAGTGTTAAGCACTGGCGAGCCTTTTAGGGAGACCTTGTGCATTCGACTAAGTGTGAAGTCCTACTTGCCACCACTATACCTGTCCAATTTGTTCTGTAAGAAAATAGAAAAATTTTCTTCCACGCACTATATGCCACGTATTCTCGTTACGACCAGTGCAAATGAAAAAACCCATATCACCTTTCACCTGTAGCCACGTTGATCGTCGAGTGACTCAAGCAAGCGCCAGTAAATCTTCTGTTATTCCCTGTCGCGTGCAAGAGTAGCCCACTGGATTCTGCTCACTTTAGGGACTCGTCGAGCATCATATCCTTCTTCTAGGCTTTTAGTGAAAAACTCTGACCATCGGGTCGGTGGTCTTCCTGCAGTACGTTTGACATCCCGAGGAGTCCAGTCACTAACAGCCCTTGTCCATCGGTTATCATTCAAAGGCATTACGTGTCCGGCTCACTTTATCTTTGACTGTTTGGCGTATAGAACGGCATCTTTGATTTTCGATCGTTGACGTAGGTCGGAGCTTCGGATCCCTTCCCTTAATTGCGTGCAACGGGATACTCCTATCATCATCCTTTCGACTGCTCGTTCAATAACGCTGATTGATGTAACTTTAATGAAGCTGAGATATTCGCAAAACTCTGGACCGCAGGTGTCTATGGTAGAGAACGAACGCGCTATTGTCCTTTCCGGGGAGTAACGCGCTCACCACCACACCATGCGGGTCCTTCGTTTCGCCGGTCTCTCAGCTAGTTCTATCGATCTTTTGCCATCAGCAATCACCCAACAGCGGGATTGATCTGGGGAGCACAAAGCGGCAATGAACCCAGTTAAGGTGATTGCTGATGGCAAAAGATCGATAGAACTAGCTGAGAGACAGGCGAAACGAAGGACCCGCAAAATGTGGTGGTGAGCGCGTTACTCCCCAGAAAGGACAATAGCGCGTTCGTTCCCCACCATAGACGCCTGCGGTCCAGAGTTTTGCAATTATCTCAGCTTCATTAAAGTTATATTTCGCAATATACCATGCCATCAAAAGAGAGTAGGGAGTAAACAAAAACGGTTAAAGCTGAGTGATGTCTCATCCTGTTTACGTGGGGACCAGGGTCCTGACGCATACGTTAGGGCAGGAAGAACCGTTGAGTCGAAAAGGTGGGCACGGAGTCGGGTGTTCTTTATTCTCTTCACTACATCCTCGATGCTCTTGAAAGCTCCCCAAGCCGCTCGTTTCCTTCTGCTCAGCTCTGGAGCCAAGTCGTTCATCACATTGATTTCTCAACCTAGATAGACAACTGGAGCATTCAGAGGTATTTGTTTCGGTAAGAGTGAATGAGGCATACAAAACCAATCCTTTTTTATGAAGATTCTTTTTGTGAGATTTAGTCGAAGACCAATCTTTCCACAGGCTTTATCAAAGTCGGCAGGCACACGCTCCGCTTGGCTAATGTTTGGTGTTACGAGGACGCTGTCACCAGCAAAGCGAGGATGATGTAACAGCCGAAAATCGATTTTTACTCTTATGTTATCCCATTCTAATAATGGCATGACGCCCTGGAGAGTGACGGTAAATGATATTGGCGAGATGGTGTCGCCTTGGCTAACCTCTTTTTTGACGTCAATGTTCATAACGTTGTAGAACGGTGACATCTTGGTTGTGAAATTTTCGTACAGCTTACGAAGAGACTTTATATACTGAATTGGGACTACTTGACTATTAAGGGCTTCCATGACTCCTTCTATCTCAGGTGAGTCGAAGGCTTTCCTAAATCGATGAATGTGAGGCAGAGTGGGCTTCTGCACTCTCCCGATACCTCTCAGTGAGCCCTTCGTCCAGTCTTGTGTCAATCCCGTTCAGGATTACTCGGGTGGAAAGTTTGTGGAAGACAGACAACAAACATATTGGGTGATAGTGCCGATAAAGTGTTAGTCACCCTTCTTGAACAACAACACGGTCTTGCTGGTCTTTCACTGGGTAGGGATCTTGCATTCAGACAGATAAAGTGAGAAGATCCGAGCCAGTGTGCTTACGAGGACAAGAGGAAGGTTCTTCAGATGTTCTGATCTTATCCTGTCCGGACCTGGTGTTGTTCGTTTTTTAACCGACGAAATGGCATGTGGGATTTGGAAGGGAGAACCGGTGGTACAACATATCCATCTCCTTTATTTCATATCACAGACGGAGGACGTGGCTATGGAAAAGATTTGAGCAGATTTCGTGAGTATTTGTGAACAGGGGCGGAGCGTCTATCTTGTAAAGAGAAGGTCGCTGGTTCCATTTCAGCACGAGGCATCTGTTTTGCATCAGTCAACGCGAAGCCAAACGATTAGAACATCACGTTTCACTTAAGAAGAGTAGCTTGTTTAACATTGCTTCTGCAATGGTATTGAAAGGCGTTACCGAAGCCTCATTGCCTCAGTGACAGAGCATATGTCTAGTAAACAGAAGGTCCCTGGTTCGAATCCAGAATGAGGTATCCGTTTTGCATCAGTCAACGCGAAGCCATACAGAGCATCAAGTTTCAATTAAAAAGTGTTGTTTGTTTAACCCTGTTTCAGCAATGGTAGTGAAAGGCGTTACCGAAGCCTCACAGGCTCGGAGGCAGAGCGTCTGTCTAATAAACAGAAGGTTTCTGTAATTGGAAGGTTGCTGGTTCGATTCCGGAATGAAAAATCGGTTTTTCACTGGTGAAAGCGAAGTCAAACTCTTAGAACATTTGGTTTCACTTAAGAAGAGTTGCTTGTTGCTTGTTTAACTTCATTTCAGCAATGGTAGTGAAAGGCGTTACAGAAGCCTCATTGGCTCAGAGGCGGAGCGTCTGGCTAGTAAACATAAGGTTTTTGTAATTAGAAGGTTCCTGTTTCGATTCCAGCATGGGGAATCAGTTTTTCACCAGTCAAAGAGATGTCAAACTATTAGAACATTTGGTTTCACATAAGAAGAGTTGTTTGTTGCTTGTTTAACTTTGTTTCAGCAAAGGAAGCGAAAGACGCTACCGAAGCCTCAGCGGCCGAAGTGCAGAGCGTCTGCCTTGCAAACAAAAGGTCTCTGGTTCGATTCCAGTATGAGGCAACTCTTTTGCACTAGTCAACGCGAAGTCAAACTGTTAGAATATCACCTATATCAATATAACGTTTCACCTATAAGGAGTTACTTGTTTAACTTTGTTTTAGCAATGACGGTGAAAATTGCTAACGAAGCCTCATTGGCACAGGGTCGGAGCGCCTGTCTTAGAAACAGAAGGTTTTCGTAAATAGAAGGTAGCTGTTTCGAATCCAGCATGAGGCATAGGTTTTGCACTAGTAAACGCAGGTCAAACTGTCAGAACAGCACGTTTCACCTAAGAACAGTTACTTGTATAACCTTGCTTTAGCAATGGTTGTGAAAATAGCTGCCGAAGCCTCATTGGCTCAGGGGCAGAGGGTCTGTCTAGTAAACAGTGGTCACTGGTTCGATTACAGCATGAGGCATCCGTTTTGCACTAGTAAACGCGAGGTAAAACTGTCAGAACAGCACGTTTCACCTAAGAGGATTTACTTGTATAACTTTGCTTTAGCAATGGTTGTGAAAATATCTGCCGAAGCCTCATTGGCTCAGGGTAAGAGGGTCTGTCCAGTAAACAGATGGTCACTGGTTCGATTCCAGCATGAGGCATCCGTTTTACACTAGTCAACGCAAAGTCAAACTGTTAGAATATCACGTTAAGCCTAAGAAGAGTTACTTGTTAAACTTTGTTTCAGCAATAGTTGTGCAAATGGCCTACGAAGCCTCATTAGCACAGGGTCGAAGCGCCTTTAGTAGAAACAGAAGGTTTTCGTACATACAAGGTAGCTGATTCGATTCCAGCATGAGGCATAGGTTTTGCACTAGTCAACGCAAAGTCAAACTGTCAGAACAGCACGTTTCATCTAAAAGGATTTACTTGTATAACTTTGCTTTAAAAAAGGTTGTGAAAATATCTGCCGAAGCCTCATTGGCTCAGGGGAAGAGGGTCTGTCTAGTAAACAGATGGTCGCTGGTTCGATTATAGCATGAGGCATCCGATTTGCACTAGTAAACGCGAGGCAAAACTGTCAGAACAGCACGTTTCACCTAAGAGGATTTACTCGTATAACTTTGCTTTAGCAATGGTGGTAAAAATCGCTTACGAAGCCTCATTGGCACATGGTCGAAGCGCCTTTCTTAGAAACAGAAGTTTTTCGTAAATAGAAGGTGGCTGATTCGATTCCAGCATGAGGCATCCGTTTTGCACTAGTCAACGCAAAGTCAAACTGTCAGAACAGCACGTTTCATCAAAGAGGATTTACTTGTATAACTTTTCTTTAGCAATTGTTGTGAAAATCGATTACGAAGCCTCATTGGCACAGGGTCGAAGCGCCTTTCTTAGAAACAGAAGTTTTTCGTAAATAGAAGGTAGCTGATTCGATTCCAGCATGAGGCATTGGTTTTGCACTAGTAAACGCGAGGTCAAACTGTCAGAACAGCACCTTTCACTTAAGAGGAGTTACTTGTGTAACTTTGCTTTAGCAATGATTGTGAATACAGTTGCCGAAGCCTTATTGGCTCAGGGGCAAAGCGTCTGTCTAGTAAAGAGAAGGTAGCTGTTTCGATTCCAAAATGATGGATAGGTTTTGCACTAGTCAACGCGAGGTCAAACTGTCAGAAGAGCGCGTTTCACCTGAGAAGAGTTACTTGTTAAACTTTGTTTTAGCAATGGTTGTTAAGACGACTTACGAGCCCTCATTGGCACAGTGTCGAAGCGCCTTTCTTAGAAACAGAAGGTTTTCGTAAATAGAAGGTAGCTGATTCGATTCTAGCATGAGGCATAGGTTTTGCACTAGTCAACGCGAGGTCAAACTGTTAGAACAGCACGTTTCAATTAAGAACAGTTACTTGTATAACTTTGCTTTAGCAATGATTGTGAAAATAGATTACGAAGCCTCATTGGCTCAGGGGCAGAGCGTCTGTCTAGTGAACAGAAGGTAGCTGATTCGATTCCAGCATGAGGCATCCGTTTTGCACTAGTCAACGCGAAGACAAACTGTTAGAATATCACGTTCCACCTAAGGAGAGTTACTTGTTAAACTTTGTTTCAGCAATAGTTGTGCAAATGGCCTACGAAGCCTCATTGGCACAGGGTCGAAGCGCCTTTCTTAGAAACAGAAGGTTTTCGTAAATAGAAGGTAGCTGATT
>MQTX01000184.1:461812-498609 GCA_009735665.1 Angiostrongylus cantonensis | reverse complement strand
GAGAACGCCGACGCCGCCTTCTCCTCTACTGTCGCATGTTCCAAGGAACAGTTACTCTCCGTGTCATAGACGGCGTTGAATGGGTGGCGTCTTCTCGTCTCGGCCATGCCGATGACGTCGTACCTTATCATTCCTGCTTGCATGAGCAAGTCTTCTATCGAGGACTCGGATGCAAGTGTATGTGGATTGCAGGTACAAATCGTCACCATAGTTCTTGAATCAGGCAGCTTCCATTGGCCCTGATATTTTAACAGCCTCTCTGTACTCCTCCTACCCAGCGCTGCGAAATTGGATTCTCTTTCGGGGTCACGGGAATGGGGCTCGTTTTTTTCGCTGTGTTTAGCATTTTTGATACCCACTCATAGCTTGCTGGGCTCTGAATGCGGTGTCTGGTTATACTCACGGGTAGCTTGCAAGGCTCTCCCAGAGTGGACATGGAGCTTATTTGTTGGAGGCGGCTCCTAACCGCCTTCCATATACTTCCCTGTCACTTGATTGCAGGCTTTTGGCCGAGTTGACCCGTAGAATACAATCCGCATAAAGCGAGGACGCACCCACACACGCATATATGAATACGCCTCGTAAATACAGAAAGTATGCGCCAAATCGGCGCAGCAAAAAGAGGGAGTCCATCCCCTGGATTCACCTGCGTCTTAGGGAAGCAAAGGTCGCTCTTGGTCCGCGATTAACCCCCTATCCGCCACCTGGGGACGCGCCACGTAGCCTCGCGACTAACTGGCTCGAGATCCCTCCTATGAGGGATATCCGGGGATGCGAGGAGTGGGTGGAGAAAAAACGTGGTACGAAAAGCATCCATTTTCAATGGCTTCGAAGCAGTAGCTGGACGAGTTAGATCAAAAAACACAATGATGAGACAAAATAAAATTTCCAGCACACATAAGATTTTTCTAAAATTACTCTCCATACTAAAGGCTACAACTTACGCCATACCTTTCCCGATCTAAACGATTCGCGGACGCGGTTGTGGCTTACCCCATCAATTTTCTTTTGCAAATGAACCCAATTTCTATTTTAGAGAATGGGCTTCTTGTACGTAATCATATTCCAAGCATACTACCACCATGGGACCACGCTTGGTCGAGCGGGAAGTAAATGGAACCGGTGTTCGAGTCAGCACTGCCATTGAACACGGGTCATACAAGAATCTAATTAAGCACGTCATCAAAATAATGGAATTAACAGTGATCTTTAGCTATAAAATATCTTCTTTATAAAGTTTGGCGAAATATTAACAATTTTAGTATTCGTGCAGAAGCGAAGGAATGGTCGATGCTTTACGAAGATCTTACAGTACAGCGCTGTCACAGTGTCATAGAACGTTAGAGCAGCTAATTCTGAAGTGGGTGGTCCGTTTAATGTTTTCATTAGCTTTAGTTTTTACGGGTTCACCGATAACTTATCGCCACTTTAATCCTATTTCAGAGAGGCTAGTTACATTAAAAAGTATGAGGCGACCGTTCTTCGCAAGTCGGCGTGAAATGCCCATCTATTGGAACATTCCGCCTAAATTTGAAACCTCTTACCTTAAAGATGTTAGCGAAAATAAATGTTTACTACTAGCCTATGGCACACTGATGAGTCCCCTACATAATTTCAACTTCTGGGTAGTAGGATGGGGTTAGTTGCCACACTCGAACGACACTTCGTTCCAAACAAATTTTGAGATTTAAATTAACATTTTGTTATTCAAAGTGTTGGAAAGGTGCCGCATAAATTTTTCCGGACAAGTGAGCCTTCCAATTCGTTTGCTTCTTCTACTTGGCTTTCATAATACATTATTATGAATAATATAGAGTGATCAATAGAACGGAAGTGGCGATGTAATTCATCGGCTACCGATCTATCAATTATCAATTAGCTTTGCGTACTAGCTAAATGAAATTAGGAGGAATGGTACTATCAACAGTGAAAAGCTTTCTATATGTTCCAAACTGTGGAAGACGGAACGCAGCGTGATTTGGCGTTCGGGACTCTCTGATAAATGATGAACCACCTTGAAAGTTACGCGCTCACCTTTTCAATTCCGCTGCCTCTCCATAGCTCTGTTATGCAACAGAAGAAAAGAATTCTATATCTTAGATGACGAGAGAACAGATATTGGGACGAAAACTTCATCTTGATGCTTTCGGTGGATGGAGAAACTGCTTGTTTTGAGACAGCATTAATAGTTATCCAAGAAACCGTTAAATACTTCCTAATGCCGCTGTATTCTTCATCCATACCTTATGATTTTCTTGTGGAAAGGACGACTTATTGATTGTTCAAGCAAAAACGTTTGCGTTTTTAAAGGCGAAACAGAAATTTATTCCTTGACGTCTTCATCGACTACTCGGTTATTGAATATTCTTTTGTAAAACTAAGATGGTCCAAAAGATGGGAGCGACAGATGTGATATTGAGTTGAATTAACGATTTCATTTATACGGTTTGCCAAGTCAAATGACTGTGCCCACTTGGAGGCGCTGAACAACGCTTTTTGCACCATGCCTTACATTTTCAGTTTTCAGCGTAACTTTCCGAGTTTTTGTGAGTGTGATTTATTGTTGGCCGACGATCAGAAATCTCAAAACCCTTTTTTATTTAGACAACCCTAGCAATAGACAAACACCAGTGTACATCATTCTTTGACAAGCACAATACGAGGAAAATTAAGTGCATCACGCGTTTCAACTTTCGTTGCGACTTTGGTTATGTGCCTGCTTATTATTTGTTTGCTAAAGAGAAAGGGTCCACATACACGTTTTTGCGCCTGATTGCTTACAAATCGATTGCAGCAATTTTTTAGTTCCGACAGTCGTCAACTACTCTGTATCCAAGGCAGGTTCACCGCATTTCGCCTATGCTTATTTATGGTAGGCGGTCTTCTCTAGCATTAAGTTAGCCTTGGATGAACATTGGAAGTAAATATCAAACTCATTGTCAGATTAGGCAGCCTTCTTTGCACGAAAACGCGGCCAAAGAGTTAGCAGCAGCTCTGCACTCAGAAGCACTCGCTTGCTACGACGAGACGTTCAACCACGGTAATTGTTTCCATTTTGCCTTAAAACACGTTTATACAGTCATGGTTGCTATTGCGTTCTTGTAAATCGCTTCCGTTTTTCTCATTTTGCTCCAATTTTTATTTTTGTTTTTTACCACGGGTGGTTGTACTTTATTAGAAGTTTTTTATCCAATGTTCCGCTCAGAGAGTTAAAGAGTATCTGCGTCAGGAAACCGTTATTTCCGATCTCTTCTGACTATTCCTTGTAGTTGAAAATAGATTTCATCTACTCAGACGACAGCAATTTCATAGAAATCTTATGCTTGATCAAAAAGGTGTGTATGACAATAGTTCTAAGAAACGAATTGCTATAAGCTACGGCACTGATAGAGCATAGATTGAAAGAGCTCCCGGCATTGATCTAACCCTGACGAATGTGCCATGCATTCGGCTTCATTAAGTATCGTTGGTGATGACTAAATGCATATCTGGCTTTTTCAATGACTCACAGTGGCCTACCGATGTATCGAGCCAGTGCTGCTATCCTCCCAGACAAGTCTGATACCAATTTGCCGATCGATTCTGCGTGTGTGTTGCAGGGCGCCTCCGACCACTGTGCCACACGTGTTGGCACTAAAAATTAAATTATATCTTATGAATTGTGGGGCGCGTGTGGTGCAGTGGTTGGAGGCGCCACTGCGGCGCGCACGTGAAATGCGCCCATGGCCCACCAAGCCTTCCATCCCTCCGGGGTCGGGCAATTGGTACCAGACTTGTCTGGGAGGATAGCAGCACTGGCTCGATACATCGGGAGGCCACTGTGAGTCATTGTAAAAGCCAGATATGCATTTAGTCATCACCAACGATACTTAATGAAGTCGAATGCATGGCGCATCCCTCAGGGATTGATCAACGCCGAGAGCTTTATCCTTTAGAGCTTTTATCCTTATGAATTGTAGTGTTCAATAAGCGCGACGATGCTCGCGTTTCTTGTAATGCGGTTATGACGTTTTGACGGTTTCACTTTTTTCAGAACACACATATTTAAAATGGAGGCTTCTAGAAAAAATATGCACTATGTTGACTGGTTACAGGAACATGAGATAAATTATCTTGAGCAGATAATTGTTAACAATAGAAACAACCATCCTAACAGCAACATACAGAACACTCTTCGAGCTTTTTGTTTAATGGTTTCCTAGAGCTGACACAAAAACTTCCGACTAATAAACCGTAGCCTAAATGAATTTACAGATATTATTGATTCGATAACTGCTGAAAGGAGCGAAATAGGAACCATATCTGCAGAGAATCTTCGTAACTATCACATTAGCAATCAATTCCTCCATGCACTAGTAACACCAGTTCGGCTTTATTTCCCTTCCAATCGCCTTTTTCATCAATGCGTAATGGATTAGAAGTTGAACGTGACCACTTGTTGTTCGATCTGTCCACTTCGTTAGCGCTTGATGGTTTTGCAGTTGCCGGCAAAACACTTATAGGCCTGATTTCTGCTTCGTTTTAAAACATCTACTTATTTTCCTACACTTTTTGTTATCCACTGAAAACTTGTACAGCACATATATTATGCTGGGCGTTGGTCGAGAAAAGCTCTTTGCTGCACTTAGGATATGAAAAAATTCCTGATTGTGGCTGTATTTCAAAAAAGAACCAGTTATTATGGCTACTTCGAAAACCACTGTGGCTGTACTTCACATAGTGAAATATCGCAGTGAGCAGTATTTTACGATTTCGACTACACCCACAGCTTAACTGGAATCAAAGCCGATTTGTGCTCCCTAAATCAATCACGCTGACGGGTGATTGCTAATCGCATTGATCTATAGAAATAGCTTAGAGACAGACACAAGGTAGGACCCGCATAGTGTGTTGTTGAACGCGTCAGCCCTTAGGAAGGGAAGGTAATAATACCGTGTTCCATCCCAATCGCAGAATCCTACGGTCTAGAATTCTGCAAATATCTCAGCATCATTGTGGCCATAAAACTGTTTTCGGAATGAGTCCACTGAGCAGAAATTTGCAGTCCAATCGACTACTATTTTAACTGTAAATGCTGTAGTGAACGAAAGTCATCGTTTAGAAAGTGCGGATATAAAAACTGTCAAAATAGAGATACACGAGTTGCAAAACACTTCCAAAGGTCTACAGTAATGTGTTTGTGCGGTGCACTACGTTAATGTGTAGCAAATAGTAAGATAAATATCATTGATATTCATGGAATTATAGAACAAGGTGAGGAGATACAGATAATCGAAAGTGAGTGACACGAAGACGAAGACGCTACATCGCTCAGATTATTGGCTCTGATGAAGATGAAGACATCGTCTTCTCGGCCCAATAAAAGTTGTCTGGCAACCTTGTCTAAGCTCGACAATTTAGACGCATAGAACAGTGTTTATTGTAATTCACTTATGCTCACAAGTCACAAACAGCCCTAGTTGTCAAAATATTGTTGTTTATTTTCAAAATATCAGCAATTCTATGGTAGGTGAATCTTAAGCGTCGACCAGTCTGCAGCCAACCTAAGATTGGATGCCGATGCGAGAGTATTAAGCCCCTCTGAATAATCCATGAATTTCTTGAGTACCGAAACGTATGAGTCAGTTCAACTACTACGACTAAAGCAATTATATCTATCTAGGGTCAGATCGTGATATGGTAATTCACGAAAAAAAGAAGAAAATGTTGCTGTTAGAAATGCGGAGAAAACGGTGGCAAAAGTAATGTAGCTATCGGTTTCGTTTCCACAAGCAAACTAGTGTTTTGCTTTGAGATTGCCAAGATGACTTCTTTCATACTCTTTGTCATAAACAATGTAAACGGACCCGCAAAACACTGCTAGGAGCGAAAATCTTCCCTTACTTAATCAACGTAACGCTACGTGAAGTTGGCCTTCTAGGTACTTAGCCTGTTGAACAGGAAAACAGGCACATAGTTGGAGTTGAAGAGGATGAGACCTCTGCTACCCGCCGTTTTGAAAAAACAAACGAAAATGTGCAAAATTGTTTAAGGAACAGAGAAATTTTTAAACTTTGCCTCCAACCGATAACCGGTTTCCTTCTGATCCATTTCAGCCTTCACCTCGATTCCTCCTCGTGGACATCCAGCGTCGTCATAACGGCTAGAAATCCGATGAACTTCCACCTAGATTTTCTTTTCCTCAGTCGTCTGAACACTGTTGTGTTTCCACTTTTAAGCAAACATTAACAAAGAGCTTCATACTATAATCATGTAATGGAAAAAGGCGAATCAGTCTCTAAGACGAGTCCAAAACCTAGTTTGTAGACGAGCGTATGTTTCCCATGTGTCGCCACGAGTTCTTCTCCGCAACCAGGTGGCTCAAAAGAAATTAGTCTTCTATGTTTATCTTACGTTACGATAGCTCCAAAATGCAATTCCTTACCCGTCGATTACACAGGTTGCCATCGTAACCATTAGGGCAAATACGAATGGGACAGTTTCGAGGATGTGGATACCCTTCGTTAACACATTTGGCGGATGTAGACTTGTTACAACATTCTAAAGAAATAAACCTATTGCAATGTTTTCGAGTTCAACTCAGAAGTGACGGAAAACCTGACTATTGCATCCGTAGTGTTCATTTATCACACAGATATCGGAGAAGGAAATAATTTCTGACCTCATCGTCTCTTGATATCTGGATTTATTGCAATCATGGTGGATTGATGGTTTACAGAACAACTGAGAAATGCAAGAATATTGAAAACTGTGGCAAAAGAATCTTAAACACATCTAGCAAACCATAGCTCTCCATAGTACATAGTACTTCAGTAGTCATATGTAAGACCGTAAACGTCGATTTGGTTCATATCCAGTTTTCTAAACTCGCCCAACAAATCTGGCTAAATGACTAGTATCGATGTTCAGTTATATCAGAGCCATTAACGCTTTCATAAGAACCCACATCAACGTTTTGTACTATGATACTGATGAAGCTTTACAGGTCATATCGTGACATAGCATTAAAAAAAACCCAAGAACATGACCAATTTCGTGAGCAGCTGATTCTTCTTGAATCCTCTAATTGGCTTATGGCGTTAACAATTTTGAATAGGCTAAAAATATTCGTTATTCTTAGAGCTGCTGTTTTGAACACGTCTTACACTTGGATTGTCCTCCCCAGCGGAGTTGATCGCCGCCAAGCTGAACTACGTCGGAAGAATGCATCGGTTCCATGACCATAACCACCTTGTTTTGAGCTACAAACAGATGATGTAAAGAGCATTCAATCATTGCTTTATTTAAGGAAAGACAGACCATTTTTGTCTTGCACAAAGTCGATACAGCTGCGTCACTCCACGCTTTCGTGCCCATGCTGAACAGCTTCCGCACAAGTGGATCTGAAGTTTGAATTTCCAGTTACAAGAAGAGATTTATTTCGAGCTGGTCGGAAATTTGTACCGTTTCTTCAGCGAAGCCTCAAATGGTTGTCAAAAAAGCTATGTCTGCCGAAATGGAATTATTTTATGTTTAGCCCTTCAATTTCCCATTTATTTCACCTCTAATCGTCAAAATTTTTGGAGTAATCAGCTCAATCACTATAGCAACCATTCCCAGAATAGTTTCTATTTCTTTCTATATCTATCTCTATCTTTCTATTACTGTATGTTGTAGTGCAGGGATCATAATCACTGTTTCTCAAGTTGCCTTGCAAATGTTGTAGTACGTGAATATTTGATCCCACCCTAAGGAACTTCGATCCCCATATGCAGTCCTGCTATGCAAATCTATTTTTACGATCTGTACTTTTGTTAGCTATTACTGTCCAAAGAGCATTACGCGTGAAGTAATGAAAAGGGCATTATGCGCACAATAACAAAAAGGGCACGAGGATGTTTGCGACTTCCGCCAGCTGCTCTTTGGGCTGGAGAGGCTTTCGAAACGGTAGCCGAGGAATGGTTTCGGTAAAGAAGCTGGACCTGTGCCAAATACCGCCTTCTCCAATCGCATATAAATAGCCTCGTGAATTGCTATTCGGACTCGCTCCTGTCAGGGTTCGTCCGCCCTTAGATCCGTACCGTATTGATCTCGTATGTCACCAATGCAGATTATCGTTAAGTCATCCTGCACGTAGTCATTATTGTACATTAACTTTATCATATCATTATTAAACGACAGTTGCGAATTGTACATTAGTTTAGCATCACCGTTACTACGCCACGCTTCCCATCACCCCAGTATATCCTTATCATTATCCTGATCTTCGTCCACGTTTCAATGTTCATTGTTTACCAATTGATATGCGGTGCGTTGTCAGTAGCCGCAGTTATCCTCAAATGCGTTCTGTCTGAAACGCCATCGATAGCATGTACCATTCCTCCCACACGGTACGCCATGCTCACAAGGCCACTAGCTGGCTATCTTATGCTGTGTATTTGTTAAGCCGCTATACCGTATTGATCTCGTATGTCACCAATGCAGATTATCGTTAAGTCATCCTGCACGTAGTCATTATTGTACATTAACTTTATCATATCATTATTAAACGACAGTTGCGAATTGTACATTAGTTTAGCATCACCGTTACTACGCCACGCTTCCCATCACCCCAGTATATCCTTATCATTATCCTGATCTTCGTCCACGTTTCAATGTTCATTGTTTACCAATTGATATGCGGTGCGTTGTCAGTAGCCGCAGTTATCCTCAAATGCGTTCTGTCTGAAACGCCATCGATAGCATGTACCATTCCTCCCACACGGTACGCCATGCTCACAAGGCCACTAGCTGGCTATCTTATGCTGTGTATTTGTTAAGCCGCTATAGGCTTATCATTTCTCGGTCGTTATCTTTCTGGCCCATGATATCATAGGCAATGATGGCACCTATCGATGCTCAAACTTCACGTTGCAGACATATCGTTATCCAAGACCAGCCGCCTGACCGTGTTCCTCACACGTCTCATCTCGTTCGTAGTCATTTCCACCATCAAAGCTTAGGTAACTTGCTATCCTCATCGATTAATGTTAAAGTACACTTGACTGCTGTACATAAGATGTCTAGCCTAGCCTAATACACGGCTCGCCTGCATCTCATTCTTCTGTTGTTCTACCCATCGGCATTTTGGCCACTGTACGCCCCAGTGCGGACGCCGTCGTTCGCATCCCCATACTATTGCTATCAAGTTTGCTGTTATCATAGTATTAATGTTGTAATAAGGTCATTCACATTACTCTTACGCCTTTGTTAACCTTACTTCAATAGTAGGTACAGCACCTCATAACCTTCAACTTGCCTTATTTGTGTGCCAGTAGTTCTCCGTTCATATTAATGTTTTATTGATGTTGCATTCATGTGTATAAGCGGTTTAATTACCCAAGTTTGAGGCATTGCTCTGTGACAACTACGAAAAGTCCCGCGTGGCGTCTTCTCACGAAGTCGAGCATTCTGCTTAAAGCTAGTGGCTATTCGGTGCCGACTGACTGACTCAAAGGCCTATTTTCTACTAGCAACTACAAAAATCATCACACCATTATTTTTTGCTACATTGAAGTTTTATTTCTTATTATTTACTATATTCCCTCTTTGTGGTTTACCGCCACATCCTTGCTTGGTGGAGTTGCTGGGTGTTGCACTGCGGTGCACACTGAGAGATTCATTACTGAGGTCACCACTTCCAAAGCAGACCAGCATCACGGACGACGGCTGAACAGGAAAAAATGAATTGAAGAGGTGCTGGGGGTTGACACTACTCGCGAGGTTTAGCTATGCACGTACCCAAGTGTCTTGGCTATTTCCATAAATGGCTAATTCTCCCATTGTATTTATTCTTACTCTTCTTTCATGTTCCAAGTGGTAGTGCTACAGCTCAGCTGTCCTACAGCTCTAGGAAGAATCGACCGTAGCAGCAAACAACAACATTCGTAGGAAAGACGACAGTCCTGAAGCAACAGCCGCACCTACTATTGAAAAGTTCCTAAAATTTCTTTGACGACGAGTGTGGAGAAAACGAATACGATGCATTGGGATCCCTGCAATATTTGTGAAGGTGTGTATTAAGTAAAAGAAAGCAAACAAATTGTTACAAATCCTTGTTCTCTTCCTTTATTACCAGAATATTGAAAGGAAACTACGTGTTTCCAGTTTGCTAAATCCAACCTGATGTGTTAAACGTATAAAAAACCCCATCCGTCCATGTCGAATTACTTTCACCATCGTCTTCCAACATCTTTTTGTACGACCTCGTCCAATTTTCCTGTCGAAAACTTTCTTGGCTTTCATTCTGAATGAAATCCATCAAGGAGTTTTGAACGATTCGTACTAGAAGCATTTATTGAGGATTAAAGTACTCTGTCAAGATGATGTCGTTTCGGAACACGCTTGATCCAATTCCACGATCACGACTAGCTTTAAAACCCGATCTTCTTTAAATTGGGCCATTATTACTCGAATTAAGTGAACTGTTCTGATGAATCAAAAAATTACGAAAACAAAACCCGGAGGAAATTATACCACTGAAAGTACCATCAGCCTTTAATTAACTTCCATTTTTTGCTCCTTAGACGGCACAGCGGTTTCGTAGCAGTACGTTACTATTGTAACAATAGCTAGTAATCGAATTATGCTCATCTGTTTGTTGCTATTTCACTAAATACGTGGTGAAGTAGTAATATAGAAAGAATAGCCAGCGATACCAGCTTTGTACCATCAGCCTTTAATTAACTTCCATTTTTTGCTCCTTAGACGGCACAGCGGTTTCGTAGCAGTACGTTACTATTGTAACAATAGCTAGTAATCGAATTATGCTCATCTCTGTTTGTTGCTATTTCACTAAATACGGGGTGAAGTAGTAATATAGAAAGAATAGCCAGCGATACCAGCTTCTTGAGCCACCGTTAAATTGTCCCCTACTTCTTTTCCACACAAAGGTTTTCTGGTGCGAGTTTTTGAGAGTCAGCAACTTTCATTCGAAAATGTTTAGCGGCTCTCAGATTTTGCTGACTTGTAAACACTTGTATAAAAACAGTGACAAAACAGAAGATTGACGAAAAACGGCGCCAGTACTAGTGGCAGTGACGTCGTCTCCGCAATTCGTAGTAATTTAGCAGTTATCTTTTTTATGCGACTGAACACCATCGAACATTCGTTCGTCTGCCATACAACCAATGTTTCAATAACAAGACTAATAATAAGACTTCCTCCTTCATGACGGTTTGCCGCATGTTTGTAGACCATTCACTGGTATACTGTGCTTTTGAGCAGAGCATTCCTGCAAACAAGTGTAGTTTGACGCACCTGATTCCAAGTTTATGGAAGCAATATGACGTTTATTCTGGGGGTGCTGATCAAAGAGTTACCGGGTCATCGCGTGACGGGGGTTCCCAACTGCTTTCTTTCAAAGATCTTCCAAGCTTCTTCTAGCACAGCGGATTTTCTTGTTTACCATTTGCTGACCAGCCAAATTTATTGTGAACATGGGCTTTTAAAAGCACTGTAGAACTTCTCATTTCACGAACAGGTCAATATTCTATGGGAATGAGGCATTACATTACTTCTCATTGAATTTTGCAACGACATTTACACCGTACTGTTCAGATTATGTATTTCACCAAAATCGTGACATGGTATAGACAGCATTTTGGTTAGAACATATATTTTAGACACGCTTACTGGAAAGTGTTAACATCTCAATAATTACTCGGAGGAAATGGATAAGTAGATGACTGACCTACGACGATGTCGTAGTACCGCCCGCCGCTGTAGTTGTCGTAGAACGTTAAACAGGTGATTCTGAAGTGGGTGGTGGGAAAAAAAGTCCGTTATGTGATTTCATCCTCGTATCATCTGTGGGTTCACCAATCACTTAGCGACATCACACTCTTTCACTCCTTGAAACACACTTTATGATTGGGAGAGCAGAAGTCTGTTGAAGCCATTACCATGTTTGAAAAAGGAGTGGAATATCACTTTCTAGACAACTGACGTTTCCAAATCGCTTCTTTTTTCTTTTTGCTCTTCAATAATAGTTAACTGACTTTTTTGGTCCAGATAGGAAAAGCTGGGAAACCTGTGTTCGTTTTCTTAATGACACGTTAGACACGGAATTTTTTTTTTCATGAGTAGCAGCTTTGTCATTTTGGACAAACAAGTCGAACGAAAGCTTTCTATACCTTCTGGAATGTTCGAGAAAAGCAACATGGTTTGGCCTTCGGAACTTTTTGAGAAGTCGCTAACCACCTGAGAAGCTCCGCTCACACCTCAGATACGCCTCCTCAACATGCTGCAGTGCAACAGATTATAGACATCCTATACGCCTTAGATGATGGAAGAACACACATTCGAATGAAAACTTCATCTTGTTATACTCTTTCGTTAGAAAAAACTGCTGCTTTAGAGAAAGCATTGAGCTTTTTAAGAAATTATTGAGCGCTTTCAAATTTAACCAGTACTCCTCATTCTTACGCTACGATTTTCTTTTCAAAAGAAGAGGTTTGTTAACGTTTCGAATGAAAACGCTTACACGTGTTTTTTCATCGACAAATTAACACGAGGTTGACAAAAAGCTTCGTAAAGTGTGTCGACGTAATCGTCTTCTTCGGAGCAGGACTAATCCGGATCACCCGTCCACAATTCCTCGCTCTTCCCTCATGGGTTTCGTGATCGCAACGAGTCGAATGCATATCACTCGGCAGCGCTCTTTTATATGGAATTGCTGATAAGACTGATTGTCCGTCGATAATGGCTTTCCTTTCTTCGGACAATCCATCTTCCGGCAGTCGGTTTTAGTGCGAGTCAGCACAGAGTCTAACATTGTAGTAAACGCTTACATTTCACATTTGCTGAAAACACATTTGCTCTTCGAGATTTCCATTTCATGGTCAGTTAACAAGTACTAATACAAAGTGTAAATAATCGATGTTATAGTCTTTGGACGCATTCCGTTTACTATTCAGCACTGACCTGAGATTATTAGATTGTTCAGGAATAAATGAGTGTTGTAAAATACTTATTGTTTCAATGTATTTCTCACCAATAGAATATCCATTGCACCTTGATCGCATGGGAAGGACAAAAACAAGACAAAAGCGTGTCGCATGAAACGATAGTTAAAAAATCGCTGTTTCGTAGTGTCTTGTGTTCATTCTGCTTAGAAAAAACGACTCTTTGTCGAATTGTGACTTACGACGAGAAGCGGATTCTGTACAACATCCAGCGCCGTTCAGCTCAATAGATGGATTGCGATCAGCTTTTACATCTCCTCCAACAGCCGAAATTGCACCAAAGGTTATGTTGTCTGTTTAGTGGCCTGCAGCCGGGCTAATTCATGACAGATTTTTGAAATCGTGCGAAACGATTGCGGCAAAGAAGTATTGCCAACAAATGGACTCCAACAACAACGTCCCGAATAAGTCAAGATAAAAAATCCAATCCTTCTCCACGACAACGCTCGGCCCCACATTAAGGATCCAGCGCTGTAGAAGTTGAACGAGTTGAGCTACGAAACTTTGCCTCATTCGCCATATTCACAGAACTCTCGCTTACCGATTATCACTTCTTCAAGCACCTTGACAACTTCCGATGCCAGAAATGTTTCACCACCCACGATAACGCAAAAAATGCCTTCAACGAATTCATCACTCCCGAAACTCCAGAATATATGCAACTGGAATAAGTAAGCTTGTGCCTTTTTGCCAGAAATCTGTAGATTCAAATAGTTTTTATTTTGAGTGATAAAGTCTTGTTTGAACCAAGTTATGACACTTCAAATAATATAATTAAAAACGCTCATTTATTCCTGAACAACCTAATACATACGTCGCATTGTCGTCTTCCCTAGAACCTCTTCCATTCGATTCATTTTCTCGCAAGTACCATCCACGAACTTCTTCGAACACCCTTGCAAGGAGTCTGGGTTGTAGCTTGAGCATTTTTTCGTGTTTGACACGATTGTCGTTGAATGATAGGACGGTCAACAAGTCCCAAGCGTGAGGAGAACTCACTGGGATAGTTTACATTCAAGTGAAAAAGACAGTTTTGCTGGCGTCCACTCCAGTGATTCAACGATTAACGGGACCGCAGGTGATATATGTGATACTGGTGATGCGATAGAGAGAACACTGCTATAGAAGATTGAAAAACCGCAATGATCTACGAATAACCAAACCTACCTAATAACCAACTCTTTAAGAGCATAATTCAATTCCAACCTAAGCTAATGCCCTAAGAAAAGTTCTTTGAAAAATGGAGAGAAAAATACAGGCGATCTGTTCTCACAGAATTCGTCATCGTAGTGTGATGATACGCTAGCACACACGCCGATTTTAACGAAGAAGGGCTGCCAGTTCCACATGGTTGTGTAAATGGACTTCGAGGTAGTTAGAAATAAAAAAAAAAACTCGAAGAGACTAACCATGAGAAGTGATTACATCTTGAACTGAAGAAAACCTACACTCGACCGTATTAGTCAGTTTCAGGACACAAGTTGGCAAATTCACATTTACACATGAAAACACAATGGGTATAAAAACTTCATTGCTGCTTCATCCAGATACTGGAGTAAACCACAATGTTATTTGAAGAAAAGAAGGAAAACAAACACAAAGAAATGAAGAAGAAATTTGAGATATTGAATTAACAGCAGTTTGCGCAGCATAATGTATAATTACGGAACCGGAATTCCTCTCCAGAGGCACTACTTGAGCACACAATGATGATGTTCCTTTGCCAAAATATGTCAATTTCTTAGAAGAGATCCTCGTTTTCGATTAATGCACCAGTAGCGTGAGAACTTGCAATTTAACCTAGTAATTTGGAGAAGGACATCAAAAATCGTAAGCCTTGCCAATTCGACTGCTACGCTTCACATCAGCGATACTGCCTGAGAGAATCTTTTCTTCGCAAAAAAATGCACTTAGGTGAAGCGTACAACATTTTTGAATGGTATTAGGCCTATGAAGAACAACTTCTCAAAAAAGCATAAGTGAATTAAATACAAAACCCCAATTCACGTTTGCAGATTTCTTTTTCTCCTCGTCCGCTTGAGTGTGTCTACTAATACCAATTCAGGAATACGCATTCCAACAGACATCTGGCATGCGCTTAATGCGATAAAAAGAGAAAGAAGTTGCTTAGGCTGTGACAGCTCATCATGGCCACGAACTCTGCAAATTTTTCCATGGAGTTCATTTACGGTAACAATTACTTATGCAGATACCCAAATAAAGGCGCACCGAAAAATCTCACTACATCTGGGAAGAATAAGAGTGGTTTACGAATAAAACGAATAAAGACAATCTCAGCGAGTAACTCACAAGACTGATAACTGTAGTTCGATTGTATCACACAGTTGGGAAGGATCCCTTGGCAAACCCTTAATGCCGAAGTGAATACGAGTCGACAGCAGTGCGCTATAAACACAGATTTCAAAGTTTTCAAAAACGTTTTGCAAGTTCGAAGAACCTATAAAGTTTAATGCTGAGTGAAATCAAGACAGATATTAACAAGAACACACGGATGGCAAGAACATGACAATCTAAACCACCGCTGCACGCCACCGTTATTACATAGACCTTGTTGAACCCACAATGTTGGCCCAATACCATCGAAGGTTGACACATTCCTGAAAACCGACTCGTCCTAATATTAACATAATGCAAGCAAACAGACCACTAGTACACAGGTTGGGAGTATCCAGAAAGACAAAGAAAGTGGAAAAAAACAAGAAAAAAAAGGCAGAATTGCTATTCACCTGGCAATCGAATGGATTAATGTTTTAGGGAGGTTATAAATTCGTATTTCTTCTTCATTTCCATGTGGAAGAAGGGTCAATTCCTGGAACAAATAGTTCTAGAGAAAAGTGAACCAATGATGCAAATAAACAAACCCTGTAGAAAGCAAAGAATTCGTTGTAATCTAAATCGCAGTCGGGAAGTTCGATGCAAAATAATCTCGACTCATAATTTTCAGAAGAGTGGCCACTGAAACAACAACTTGAGGCTTGTGTACAGCTTGAATGATACTTTCGACAGTGAACAATCAGAAATTTGTAGGTGCATCTTTTACCACTACGACCACTGATACTCCAGAATGACTCTAATACAGTGTGCCCATACACCACAAACCCGCATATTTCAATTCGACGGTAACTCCAAGAAGAATGTGTAACTGCGCGATATCCTTCCTAGAGTAGCAGTCTATGGAAGAAACGCATTAAGCACAACCATACACCAAATCGTCAGAAATTGTAAAATAACAGATAACCAGTACAGAACTATCTGAAGAGCGTCGTGATTAACGGTTTTCCGACAACGCACACATTCCCTCGTTCGCCATCCAGCGGCAGCTCCTATCCCACCGAAGATCGGTAAATGGGTATCAGGCATGTATGGGAGAACAAAAAAACATTAACTTCATACTTCAGCAGGACTATAAAAGTCATTATCTACCACAAACATGGATTCAGTAACACGTAAGATGCTTAATGAAATAGAGTGCTTCCTTAAGATATTGATTTGGGGTCAGTGGTTTGCCGTTTATTTCAAAAATCCATATTGAGAAAACAATCAAAACAATCCACAAAGAATGGATTTCCCGATGCGATCCACCAGGTATCGCTTTGCTAAAACTTCTCTCTGAACACGACAAAAAACGCTGTTGAATTAATAAGTCCTCAAACACACACCAAGATCACAGAGTTCTGCATTGAAGAGAACTTTACGACTTTTAGGCTGTGAAATTGGAAGTGTTGAAAAACTACAGTAAAAGACTCATGTTCTCTATGAATAGGTTCGAAAGGCAACCGTGGAACAATAAGTGAACGTGCCATGAAGAATGTACCTTTGATTGTCGGAGTACCACCGGAACCAATTATTTACAATTTTCCGCACAGTTGTGCCAGAAATCCTTGTGCGAGTCTCCAAATCAGAACTATTTACTCCAATAAAGAGAGAAAACAAGTTCGACAGTGGAAGAACCTGGAAAACCTTTCATAAATAATTGAAGAGTTACAGAATTGAACAGAATAAGTAAGAGGCAGAAATCCTGCACGGTATCCAAAGCTCCAAACAGAGCAGCACAAGTGGCAAAACCAATCAAAGATCCTGAAAAAACCTGGTCAGAAATCATGCTTCTGTCGAAGCGGCCAGCGATGTGGAGATAAAATGGAGAAAAGTACTTGAAAAAACAACGCAGACCATTTTTTCCTATCTGGAAAAGAACAGGATATGGCAAAACGACTACAGAATGCAAATCAACGTACCGAACACTTATCCATTTCCAGAGCGAGAGTTTTTCCCGACATATTCACTACAGATCTCCTTACAATTTCAGCTATGTGGTCATCCAGGTCTTTGCATTTTATGTACATAATATCTGGTGAAATGACGAAGAAAAGGTTCGCAAAATCTCTCATGAATTCATCTTCCTGCAAATGGAAACTTCTATGTCCATGAACGAGAACAAGTTCTTTATCAACTACCCGGAATAACAAAAAAAAAGAGAGGGATAACTCAGTCACCGTAAACTCCCAATGACCGGCCAGTACTGAAGCAGCTACTCGCGCTGTACGCTTCGGTAAGGGGTCGTTAAAACGACTAAGACTTATCCTACGACCAAATACAAGATAGGCCTCATGCCACTGTAGCTCCGGACTCCGCAACTTGCGTTTATTAACTATGATAAGCTTTCTAAACCAAAAAATCCGAATTAGTTAAAGTACAGGACGATCTAAGCAGAAGGTCATGACTTACCGGAACCTCCTGCACGTGTTTCCAAAAGATCTGACATCCTCACCGTCCAGAAACAGCAGTATTGACAATACAACTTCATCAGGAAGTGGGAAGCATCCTGGAACCATGACCTCGGATTTCCACTTGTTGCAAGTAACGCTTGCTGTGACGGCGCATTTGAGTAAAGTTGGAGCGCGATATTGACAACTGGAAGGGCAACTGTTCTTTAGGGAGTCCGACATATTTTACCTGAAAGAACTCTTCAGTGACTAGCCGTATTGTTAGCTAATGGCACAGTTTTCTCAGCACTATGGTGTAAAGCTTACCACAGTTTTTTCTGATCCGTGTTTCTTTATCCGGCTGTAGAATTTCAATTTTTACCCGTTCCGGCAGGTGTTCTTTCAATGTACGCTGTACGAAATGAGGTGAATATTATCCTACAGTCACAATGTTTTAATTACCTACGGCCTATGCTTTTCTGGTGACGGAATATTAAGTGAAATGCAACCATAAGGATGCCGAGGTATGACCAAAACTCAGAGGCTCGGTCGGGCTTCGAACCTCCGACTACCCTTTCCAGGACCTCACATGGTGTTTAACCTTGTGGTTTTGTCTCAGACGATACATGTAATGAAAAGGAATACGAATTAAGTAAAAGTCATAACATTGTGACTTCGGTTGCATTCCTCATATCTCGAAATCCTTGTAACTGTGTCATAAAATGATGAAATTGCATAACTCACATAGACGAGGATTATCCACTCTGTTTCTAGACAACCAGCAGCCACTAAGGTGATCCCGCACCGGTTCATGATTGACGGATCTCCCTCATATGAGGGATCTCGAGCCGGTTAATCGCTAGGCTACTTGGCGCGTCCCCAGGTGGCGGATCGGTTGTTAATTGCGGACCGAAAGCGACCTTTGCTTTCCTTAGACGCAGATGGATCCAGGGGATGCACCCATGTTCCCGCTGCGCCAATTTGGCGCATACTTTCTGTATTTACGAGGCGTATTCATATATGCGTGTGTGGCTACGTTATCGCTTATGCCGATTGTATTCTACGAGTCAATTCGGCCAAAAGCCTGCTATTAAGTGACAGGGAAGTATATTGGAAGCGGTTAGGAGTCGCCTCCAACAAATAAGCTCCATGTCCACTCTGGGAGAGCCTGGCAAGCTACCCGTGAGTATAACCAGCCCCCACGTTCAGAGCCCAGCAAGCTATACGTGGGTATCAAAAATGCTAAACAAACTAAAAAAAAAGCGGGCCTCATTCCCCTGACCCTGAAAGAGCCCCCAATTTCGTAGCGATGGATAGCACGAGTACGAAGAGGCTGCTAAAATCCAAAGGCCAATGGAAGTTGCCTGGGTCACGAAGAACTATGGTGACGATCTGTACCTACAATGCACGTATACTTGCATCCGAGTGCTAGAATAGAAGACTTGCTCGTGCAAACAAGAATGAGACGACGCCACCCAATCAACGCTGTCTGTGACATTGGAGAAGAACTGTTCCTCGCAACATGCGACAGTAGAGGAGTAGACGGTGTCGGCGTTCTGGTCAACACGAGTTTGTCTATGAACATCGATTCATTCGAACAGCTTACAACCCGAATCGGACGTTTACGATTAAAAAGATGTGGATCAACACCGGCTTTGACAATCTTCGTCGTTTACGCGCCAACATCAAACTATGACGAAGAAGAAGTCGAAGCGTTCTACGTGGACTCAGTGAGGTTTTACAGAGCAGACCATACATTCTTCAAAGTCATCATTGGAGATTTCAATGCCAAGATCGGACCAAGAAGATCGTCTGAGGACCGTCACATTGGGACCCATGGATTAGAACGAAACGAACAGGGTGAGAGCATTCGGTGGTATTTCAATTATCGCTACCGATTCCTCTAGATCTGCCCTTCTTAAGCATCGCTTCATCGCTGCAGTTATTTTATCGCTAATGAAGGTCAAGATACTGCAAACATGGCATGAAGGATGCTCTTTGTCGCCAGTTAGTTTGTAACCGCTTGTATGATCGCCTGTGTAAAACACAAAACTGCGTAATCTGCCCTTTTGGCAGGGACGGTGACTGCATGAGTTCAGGCCCGATATACCTGATCTCTTGTGGTGCTTGCAGAGACGAATATATTGGCGAAACGTGCAGACCTTTATGTATTCGCATAAAAGAACACCTAGATGGCAAACGAAAAGCAAGACAAGGTACGCCACTAGGGACGCATAGGATACAAAGGCATAACGGAGACGATTTTGATATAAAAGTCGCTATCCTGGCACGGGATACTAAAACACCAACGCGCAAACTCCTCGAGGCTTTTTGGATAAACGCCAAAAATCCTACAATGAACACACAGGGAGGAATTAGAGATTAGAGCAGAGATTACGCCTGATCTCGCCCCTTACCTTCGCATCGACCGTTGACGGGAGGTGCTGCAGTCGTCACCCATATGCGACTCTGAGCAGCTGTTCTTCTTCGGTGAAAGGCAGATGAAAAAAGGGGTGGGTTTTTTGGAGAAGCCGTAGGTCTTGTAATTATCGTTCAGATTTTCATCTTTCTGTTTGTGCTGCTGAAGTGTTTGACCTAGTAAGCTGCGTATTGGTGTACCCCTCCAGGCTCTGAAGAAGGCGATTCTGCCGAAACGTCAGCTACGATTGTAGTGTATGTGTGTGTGTGTGTGTGTGTGTGTGTGTGTGTGTGTGGGTGTGTGTGTGTGTGTGTGTGTGTGTGCGTGTGTGTTATTGCATTGAAGTAAACATATGCTGTTTAACAACCTCGCGATTACTGAGAGGGAAAACGACGAATTTACAAATGTTTTAATAAACGACGTAAAAGATTCTGCAAGGGAATCTGGTTCGCTGGAGATATCACTTCAAGGTGGGTATAGTGGGGAATCTTCCATCTGTCGTGCAACCTAAAAGCTTGCAGGAGAATCGTGAGTTACCCAAGCAGAGTTATCATCGGCATTATTTCGATTGTGAGTCACAATCACAATATCCTCTTCTCCCACATAAGAGAGTGGTAATTCAAAGCAATGGAATGGCAGAGTGTGTTGGTAACTGCCGTTTAAGTTATTTAGTTTCATCTTGCTTTCTAAACTATCCGTTTAAAATTATTTCACCATCATTTCTTTAAAAGTTGCCAATAATTGGGTTAAGTTTCCACTAAAACTACGTTAGTTTTTAGCGTTGGAATGGAAATATCCCTACAATGAACCATCGGTGGCACTGCATGAATTTCATTGCACAACAAATCTGTAGATAAATTTTGCAACAGTAGAACGCTGCGGAATATGTATCAAAGTCGTTCAACGACAGCCGTACTAAGTATCTCTTTCAGTAAATAACTGACTCTTTTTGAAGGATTTTTCCAAATTTTCTTCGATGAAACCATAACTTTTCGATTGTTGGAACTCAGCAGTCAATTGACCCGTTAGCGTAGAAGTAAAAGTAAAAGTAAGAACATATTCACATCACACTCTCCTAGAAGAAATTCACTTACCAAGAAAAATAGCAAGAGTGCCAATTAAAATGAGAAGCTCACCTAATCGTACAAGTAATGCGGCTACCAATGACATCCCAACAAATGAAAAATTGGGCAGCTATAACTTATGGAAAACGCTTTTCAACCAGTTTTTGTTACAAATCAACCAGTTCGGTGTGCAAAACTTATGGCAAAGCCCGGAAATCTTTGCTCGCTTAATCAACGTAACGGTAGGTGAAGTTAGCCTACATGGTGCCGAATTTGTTGAAAAGAATCACAGGCAAATGGTTGAAGTTTGAGAGAATAGGACCTCTTCCTCTTCCCTTACTTAATCAACGTAACGCTACGTGAAGTTGGACTTCTATGTGCTAAGCCTGTTGAACAGGAACACAGGCACATAGTTGGAGTTGAAAAGAATGGGACCTCTCCTACTCGCCGTTTTGCAAAAACTGAATGGAAAAGTGCAGAAATGTTTAAAGAAACTGTGCAATTTTTAAAAATGCCTCGAACCGATAATCGGTCAGCTTCTGGTCCTTTTGAGCCTTCACCACGATTCCTCCTGGTGGACATCCGTCATAATCATAACGACGGGAAATCTGATTGAGATCGACTTCGATTTTCTTTTCTCCAGACGCTTGAATGCTCTCGTGTTTCAGCTATTAAGCCTATGTAAATAGAGGACCACACCATAACCATGTAATAGCAAACATCGAATTGGTCCTTGAGACTGGATCCAGAACCTAGTCTGCAGACGAGCGTTTGTTTCTCATTGGTTGCCACGAGTTCTTCTCCACAACCTAGTAGAAACGAACTTAGCTTTCCCATTAATCTTACGTTATCATTAACGTTATTCCTTACTCATTCTTCACACAGAATACCACCATAACCGCTCGGACAAATACACATGGAACAGTTTCGAGAGTGCGTATATCCTTCTTTTACTCATTTGACGAATGTAGACTTATTACATCTGTCTGAAGAACTAAACTTGTTGCAATGTCCTTGAGTTTTACTCTGAAGTGACGGTGACTCTAACCATTACATCCGTAGTGTTCATTGATTATGTAGATATCGGAGAAGGAAATAGTTTCTGATCCCATCGTCTTTTGATAGTAGAGATATAATGGAGTTATAGTTAGGTGATAGTTTACAGAATAACTGAGGAATGCCACAGTACTCAGTACTCCAGAAAAAAAACCACTTCAGACACAATTTACAAAATTTAGCTCTACATAGTGCATACTTCCACAATCGTATTTGAGACCATACACCTCAACTTGGCTCAAATCTAGCTTCTCAAAGTTCTCTAGCTGATTTGACTAAACGGATAGTATAGGCTTTCTATTACATCGTAGTTGCTTATATTTTCGTAGCGACTTGCATCAACGTTTTGTACCACAATTTTAAGGTAAATGTCTGGATCACGACGTGACATTGCATGATGAAGCTCAAGAACGTGGCCAATCTCGTACACAGCTGATATTCTCTCAATCTGTTATCACAGATAAGTTGAAATTTGTGAATAGGCTGGAAATATTTGTTATTTTTAGAGCTACTGTCTTAAACGCGTCAAATTACCCTCGGTTTGACACCACCGAGAGGGAGTACCTGCTCTCCACCGAATCGGCCAATATCCGCGTAAGATTTAGATTCCTTGATTACAATCACTTTATCCTGAGCGAGAAAGAGTTAATATAAAATCTATTCAATCCGTTTGTTGTTAAACAAAGTACCAACCATTCTCGTCTTCCACCAGGTTCATACAGGTTGCATTAGTCCACACTTTCGTGCCCATTTTGAACAGCTTTTGCACGAGTGGATCTGAAACTTGGAATTTTCAGTTATAGGATTAAACGTATCTTGGGCTAGTCCAAAATTTGTAGCGTTTAGACAGAAATCTCTCAAATGACTGTAAAGAATGGAGTTTTGTGCTCAGCCTTTCAATTTATCGTTGATTTGACATTTCGTTTTCCTAACACTTTCTAACTTTAGCTTTTCTATCCATTATCACGACAGCTGTTTACTATTTATTAATTTGTTATCATTGTTTATTGTTATTGTCACTACTAGCAAGTTTTTATTAAGCTTATTCTTCTTCATTTTTACATCACTATTGTCGCAATTTATTGTTCTGTTTGGTACTTTGAGGTAAACGAGAACAAACAAGCCAGTTTCAGCAGTTGGAGATACAATAACTTTCGCAAATATAGCCTGACGTGTTGAGTGCATGAAGAGCACGGTCCTTCCGTGTTGAGTTCTGATAGACTCCGTGTTTCAACACCTGCCTCTTTGTGCGTGCTCGCCTCATCATATCGTTTGAAGACTTGCTCGACTTGCTTTCTGAATATAATCCGCTATGAAGTTTTGCAAACTTTACACAAAACATTTTCTAAGCATTGAAATACTCTGTCAGAGTAATCTTGTTTTAGACCAGAATTAGTTCACTTTCTGGGACGGAGTTGATGTCGCAAATTGAATACCTCGTAATTGGATTGAGAGTTCTCGATTCAGGTTCAATCCCCTGTCATGAGAAGGCAAGTACAAGGACTGAAGTTGTTTGAATTTACAATGTTTTGACTGTTATTTACACCAATTTTTTTATGCCCGGGTTCAATTTGTAATACAACATGTACGCCGCTGAGATGTGAGCACAACTCGCACACTCATGTACTCTTCAGTCCGTGATTATGCACACAATTCAAGATTCACGTTCAAGCTACCACACCAACCGAGACCCATAGCTTGCATTCTCAGCCACTTTCTTTTTGCTTTAGCAGTGCTATCAGCAATTTCGATTAACGAGAAGGGTCTAGGATGTACAAATCAGCACTGAACGTAGTTTAGCTGAAGCTGCACTCGAAACCTGGCTAGGTGCGATGTGTAATATCAGTAGGTAGAAGCTGAGAAATGGCCAAAACTCGAGTCATTTTCGTCGATGAAGGATTGTTGATAGCACCGATAGAGTAAAGAACTGGCCGAGAAAAAGACATTGTAAAAGCCTCGCTTGGAGCGGTGCATAGTGCATGGACCGGTGTACGTAGACGCCGGGAAGAGTAATTGCAAGTTTCAAAGCAAACTAAGGATTTTAGTTCTCCTCATGTCACAGCACCCTTGTTATTCATACCTATTTGCATACAAGACCGCCGTCATACCTACTTTGCGACCACAGCACTTTTTAAATTCGATTCGTATTCCTCGCATTCGTCGTTCACAAAAGCCTTCCAACATTTTGCACGTTGTTTCAGCTATTGCTTGAGGATTTCTTTTCTTTATGAATGCCGTGTAATGCTGGTCGAGGTCGATTCATAATCTTGAAAACAGGTGAGTTAAAGAGCTTTCATATGGAATTGAAGATAGCGTCAAGGAGACGTTGAACCTGATGGGCTGCCTTGCAAACCATTCCTCCCGTTTAGGTGCTTGCTTCCTTTTTTAAACTTAGCTCGAAACACTACCATTTCATGGCGTTGTAAATGGGTATTTTTGCGCCAAATTCAGAGATTCTTCCTTCTGCTACGTTCTTGTGCACGCACTGCTGGCTGTTCTAAACGTGTTCCTCACAAGGGCTCCCTGTGTGTGTGAAGAATGAGACGATGAAGAACATGAATTAAGGGGTAAGGCTTGGTGCTAGCCGTTGTTGCGTTACCAACCCACTCATTTGTTCGAAATGCTTCCCATTCCATCCAAAGATTGAAGAACTCTTTTAGGAGAACTATCAGCTACTGGATCGACATTCCATACATGTTTTTTGCTATTTCGTGTTTTGTGAGAAGTTCAACGATAGCTTGCACCGCGGGTTCATTTGGCACGTTGACATAAACAGCGATGAAGGCGAATGACTCCATCACACACTGAGCGGCATGTTATGCAGCAACTGGGTAAGCATTATGGGTAAAAATCACGTTATTCTATTCGTTTGCACGTCTACACAGCTGATGATAGGTCTAACAATGAATAGTATTGGTTGAACAGACACAATAATTAGTGAATACTAACTTACGTATTCTTTCAATGGCAAACTCGTATGAAGCTGACAAACAACTTTATTTGACTTGACGCTTCGTCTTCGCCTTCTTCAGAGTCGATGATCCGAATTGATGGTGCACAGTGCTTCGTGCTATTGATGTGGCGTCTTTGCCACTGCATTCGAAGATTAAAATGAAATAAAAGAATATATGAAAGAATACATGATAGTTAGTAATGCCGACGTTAAAGGAAGGTCGGTTTTAAAATATTATAACGATTTGTGGTATCACATAATGATACCGACTTTCGCAGGATAAACTGTCCGAGAAGAGAATTTTCTATCATCGGTTAATCACTATCAACAACAGCAACAGTCTTGAGTAGAAGAGCATCTCAGCGTGAGGTTGCCTAATTCGAAGTGCTGCTCAACTGAAGAAGATTAGAATCGGTACGAAAACGAAGACACCATGTCAAAAAGGCGAGCGACTGTGGACTATCGACTTGGTTCATCGGCTCTGAGAACGAGCAAGACGTCGGAACCTTAGCCAACTGAAATCGTTTTTCGATATCGTGCTAGCTTTTCGATAGAAAGTACACGTTCAGTAGTCAAGCCGACATTAAAGAAAAATTAGTTTTTAAAATGTTGTTACGTTCTGTGCTAGCTGATAATGATGACAGCTCCAGCATTATGGATTGTCCGGTGGAGAATAAACGTTAAGCAGACAATCACTATTAACAACAACCGTCCTGCATAAAAGAGCACTGCCAACTTAAGTGTTTCATCAAGCGGCGCTCTACTGTATTAAACTCGATGCCATCATGAAGACCCACAAGGAAGAGGCAAGAACAGTGAAACATCGTCTGGGAACATCAGCTATGAAGAAGACGAAGACGTTGAAACTTTATGCGCATAAAGTTCTTTTTTACTAACCTCCTCCTAGATTAACAATCCAAGAAGGTATGACAACTAATGCTGTGGTTAACTAACGATCGGTTTGAAAAATATTGGTACACTATTCACTATGTGCTAGCTAATGTAAGACCAACTGCTGCAGGATGAATTATCCGTTAAAAAACAATTTATTATAAACGGATAATCAGTATCATCAACAACCGTCTTGAATAAAGAAAAATATTGCCGTTTGAGGTTACCTTATTCGAATGTGCTCTACTAGAGAACATTCGACTAGATAAGATGACGAAGACGCCACATCGAAAGCCCTAGCAGTTGTGAACCATTAGCTCAAATCATCAGTTCTTAGAAAGACGAAAACGTTGGATCGTTAGCTGAATACTTAATAAGTCTTTTTATCAACCTCGCGTAAGCCTGACCATCCAAAAAGGTACCAGCTATTCCTTCACTGATAAGCTAGCACGAAGTTGTTAGAAAACTTTTCCGGCTGTCGCTTCAGTTCCCTTGCCTTCCTCAGATTAATTCGGGTTCGGACCGGATTGATTCGAGTCGATTGTTCATAATTCTTCTTTCTTCCTATGTGGTTCTTTGTAATCGCATCGAGTCGAGTCGAGTGGAACAACACTCGAATGATGAACATTCGGCGATGCTATTTTATACACGGCGGTTTTTGTTGATAGTGATTCCCCATTGATGTAGCGGATGACTTTGTCGCGGATGGAGCGTTCAGATAGTGTAGAATATTAGCCACGAGTCTTTTAGCTGATGTAATTGTTGTACTAGCCTCAAACGTGGGTAATGAAACCTTTATATACGTAAATATACCATTAATAACATAATAATAACGATGGAAATGTATCGGCATGAGAATCATGCAATTTAAAGTAATGAGCTGCTATGGCTAGTAGTGAAGTGAGGCGAATAACGAGATAATGGTATTGGAACATTATTACATCATTACTAGAATAATATCAGTAATAATGAATGATTACATACAAGTGACTGTTGGTTAGCCGTGCGCGATGCCGCGCCGCGTTTATCAGCGGCCGGTGCGGCGGCTAAGGGAGACAGTACGCTGCGGGAGGTGAGGGAGACTATGCTGGGAGCGGAGAGTGATACTGAGGAGCTGTGTTTTCGGCTGAGCTGAGCTAACCCTGGCACATTCCTCTCCTGTGCAGTGCTCCGTGCGGCTGCTCTCCACCAATTAGTTCGAATACTTACAAAAAATAAAACAGGGGTTGTTCAAAAGAAGCTGTTTACTATGCGAATGTAAATCTATGCATGAGGTCTTATCTGCTAAGGTTATGAAAGTGTTTAAATGAGTGCATTTCATGTTAAATTGACATATCCAGGCTTTGAAGAGGGTGAATCCGCCGAAACGTCGGCTGTTGTGTTCTGAGAAATTCTATGATACTAATCTCGTCTTTACTTATCGAAGAAAAACAGTGAATTATCATCCACTGCCGAGTTCAACAGAAAGTTGGTCTTGGGAAAGGACACAAATAGATGGAAGACCTTCGTGTATGATGGATGCAAGAAAATCGACTGCTCGGAAAATCGGTAACAATGCGATGTTTGTCAGACCTAGTCCTTTTACTAATGTTAGTGTTAAAATCTAAAGTGAGGTTGTTGAAGAATGTATGATCATCTCTGTAAAGCTTCTCCAAGTCCATATAGGACGCTTCGTGTTCGTCTTCATCACTTTATGTTGGTTTGTAGACGACCAAGATTGTCTCAGTCGCTAATGATCCGCATCTCTAATTAAACGTACGTTTCGGGTTGTTACGTTTAATGGGTGGCGTCTCCTAGTCGAAGCCAGTCCGATGACGTCGCACGTTATCCTTCATGCTTGCATAATCAAGTCCTCCATCGAGGCTACAGATGCAAGTGTGCGTTTACTGCATATATAAACAGTCACCTTATGCTTTCGAGATTTAGGCAGCGTAGATGACTTCGAAATTTTAGCACCGTCTCGAAACTGGTCTTACCCAACGCTGCCGTATCGATGCTTTTCGTGGCTAGGGTAATGAGGCCGACTTATCTTACTTTCTGTACCATTTAATGCCCACGCACAACTTGCAGAGATTTGAAAGGAACGGGGGTGAGGTTTACTCAAGGATATCTTGCCAATCTCTCCCGCAGTAAACGGGGAACGTGTTTGTTGACGCGGCTCCTAACGGCCTCCCATAGACGTTCCTGTTATTTGATCGCATACTTTTGGCCGAATTCCGCTAGTGCATGCTTCTTTCAACCAGTTTCAGTTTTTGAAGGACCTTTTATACTCAGGGAGAGTGGGTAGGAAATTGGTGATGGGTATCCTTTTTGCTATATCGTGATGCCTTGTATTCCTTAATTTTTTCAAAAGATGTTTGTAGTGAAGAACTCTTAGGGACCGAAACTTCACTGCGGATGGAATTTCTGCGATAATGCACAATAGACCGTTGCCTTCCATTAATTCATCACAATTTATGGAATTATGTGAGTTTTCGCTCAGCACGAGCAACGTCTATGGACGAATAGAGGCTTAAAAAATAATGGTTCTATTTACTCCTCTAGAAAAACATCTTCTTCGCTATCAAGTTTGGGATCAATTTGCTGTTGTGTCGACGGCGAATTAACGAGTAATTCATTGGTCGCTTAGATTCATGCATAAAAGACGAAGATACAAATCAACATTCTCGTTATCTTATACTTTTTTTTCTAATCTATGAAACCAGTATTTGACTTAGAAAATAAATGAGAAAAGTATTATTCTATTTAATAGTGTAACTTCATATGCTTGGGTGAAAATGTGCAAAAACGGGACCCAAGGAACAAGTAGTTTAAACAGCTACGCCGTCAAAAGTTTTCCCTTCCTGTCGCCATTTTCCTTATCTACTTACCAAATTTCATTAGCGAAATCTCAAGAGCCGTTCAGTTCGAGGCATGGGAGTTTAATCAAATCAGTCGCGCCATTACCAAACTAAAACTTAAAGCGACATCGAAAATACTAGAAAAATAAAAGCAATTTTTCGTCTTTTTTATCTTTCTATATAGCATATTAGGGGTGCGTGTGGAGCAGTGGTTGGAAGCGCCACTGCGACACCTAAGTGGAGTCGATTCCTGCGCCCATGGCCCACCAAGCCTTTCATCCCTCCGGGGTCGGCAAATTGGTACCAGACTTGTCTGGGAGGATAGCAGCACTGGCTCATTACATCGGTGGGCCACTGCGAGTCATTGTAGAGGCTAGATATGCATCCAATCACCTCCAACAATACTTAATGAAGTCTAATGCATGGCACATCCTTCAGGGATTGATCAACGCCGAGAGCTTTATCCTTTATATAGCATATTATATAGTTTTAATATATTATAGTTATTAATGTTATGTAGTTTTAAACCGGACGTAAATTTCGGAAAGTCCTTAAAACGGCATTATAAATCCTTAAGACATAGAAATTTTTACTGTCTTCGCTTTGTTAACCTCGCGTATGCTTTTACCTCAGAGATCGCTTGAAATCGTTACATCTTTTGTACGCTTTTCTTCTGGAAAACACGCAAAGCTTCCGCCCGATTTGTAAGGAATTTCCTGATTCAAAGTTAGTTCATATACCAATCGTCAAGCACATGAGGCAATACGTTGAGAGTCCTTCACTTGTATTTGCAGTTCTCCATTTCCAGTTTCAATCCCGTTCGTTTTCGTTCTTCTACTCGAGGTTGCTAGCAAATTCTACTCTGGAAACGACAAAGCTGTTACATTTTCCTTATCTGGTCTCTCTACTTGGCTTTTTCAAACGACCAGCATGACTAATAAAGTTTTGTTTAAAGTAATCTGTGACATTTTAAAAATATAGTTAAAACGCTCACTTATTTCCAAACGACCTAACATTTCGTTCCTCACAGCTTTTTTATCCCCTCCACTTATTATCCTTACCAAGTAGCTTTTTGTTTATATGATCCGTGTTCACACATACTTTGCTGATCCCAACATTTCTTGCATTCGATCAGTATCGTGCTCTTGGAACAACTATTACGACTTTCGAGCATTTTTTTGCGCCTGAGCTCGGCTGCTCTTAGCGAATTTTTTCCTTTCGTCATGAATGTCGTTGAATGCTGGTTAAGTCCATTCTTCCTACAGTTCTGACATAGCTGTGCTAGAACGTTATCACATTGATTACATGAAGCGAATTGTTCTCGGACATGTCTATTACCAATTTTCCGACCCCAGAAGGGTATGGGCTTGATGAACACCGCAAGAGGTCTAACCGCTACTGTGCACAAGACAAACGGTATCGCTAATGTTATTTCAGCCAATTATTCCGTTTTTCTATTGTGATTCTGAATGTTGGCCGCAATTCTTCACAGAGACCTGACATGCTAGCAATGACGGTCATTCTGAGCCGATGGAGAGCAAAGGTAGTAGGTAAGCATATAAAGAGGAACGTAAAGAATTTGTAGTAAAGCTAACTTCATTATTGAACTACGGAAAACGACGTCTTGCCCTGTCATGACCTAATAGCGAAGGTCTTTCAACTCCTGCTACTTTGTATAACAATAACGCTTCTGTCCTTGAGGATTTATCACCCGAATACAGCCCAGCTTAAGGCTTTCGAAGTGTCACACCTAAATTTTTCTGCAATTTACTGCTATACCAGAACAATCTTATCCATAATCTGATTTTAACCTTGATTTCTTAAGATTTCACTGTGAAAATTATTTTTTTAAGATTTAGACTGTTATTCTTCATTTTTGCTGTGATCTTCTGTAAGGTGAATAAAGTTGTTTTTGAGAGCGTAGTAAGTGAAATGTGGAAAGGAGCATACGAATAAAACCTTGGTTCCACCTCGTTCCTTTCTAGAATTTTCCATTTTGGTCATTACTACTGCTTTGCTGAGAAAATGACATTGAAGTGGAAAAACCCGAAGCTTCTTTTGCTCTAAGAGCGTTGACCTTTTGCGGTTCTCAATTGATTTGAGCTTCAACAGCTTAGTGTTTTCATTTTCAGATTACCTTCACAACCTAGGAAGAAGCCATTTCTCCTGGTGTTACCACCACATGTGTAACAGTTCTCCAATATACTAGCTACATCTACTAGTATGGTAATTTTCGTTTCTTAATATTGTGATTTTAAGAAGTCTAAAATGAAAGTAATCTTAGCGAAATCGGTAACAATGCAGTCTTCCAAGGACAGGTAATCAATCTATTCTCACATTTTAATTACGTTGACTACGATTACAGCAGAAATGCTAAATACTTATCATGAAAAAATCTTGAAGCACTTTCTAGTGTCCATTTTCCATTGGCGTATTCTATTTGCCGAGTATCTTGTAATGTTCAACTAGAGCACTTGAGTATTCGAATACCCTATATTGTGAAGGAAATCTCAGATAGATGTGATAGTCAGATGTAAACCATTAACGTTTTTTCTAGTGACGAAAATTCTCTGCACCTAGCTCTTCTTAGTATCTCGTAAGTTTCTTGTTTAAAATAGACTTTTTTATTTTTTGTGAAATATTCCTTAAATTCAAATTTTTAAAAGGTCTCTATTTTCACAAAGATTCAACGAAGGAAAAACGAATATCTGCTGTTAATGGTGGTTTCGAAGCACATGTCATACCATTACCACTGTCTTCTAAACACTATTGAATTTCATAACCAATCTGCACACCTACCATGCAAGTGGTGCTTCATTGACAAGATATCCCTTGTCAGATGATTCGCTGTGTTCATTGACCACTCGGTAGCAAATGGTCCTCTCCGTGCAGAAAACTCTTACAGCGTCGTTCGTTCATGCCAGCAAACTCAAAAATAACGACTTTTGCCTTATGTTCATCATCTCTTGGCTACAAGGTTATATGGATGCGAATCAAAAAATTTGCGATCATAATTGCTTATCGAACTCCCATGATGTCAGGAGTGCGCCGAATTTCTTTGCTCAACTCAGGAATAGTACGCTGTCACATATGCTTCTGATATTGTGCAGATGTCCATGCTGCGATTTCTGCTTTACCTCTATTGTAAGTGTGTAGCTGATATTCAGGAATATATTCGACGAAATTTGAAGTGATTGGGCCAGTGGAATATAGAGTAGTAGTAGTTGGTCGGCTTTGTTCTCCATTTGCCAACTGTTGATGGAGTGCTCGACTTTCTTAGCTTTGTCACGTAGGGGTGTTATTCGGTCAGTCGTATATGCCGCAAGACTTCAAACTTGGGTGATTAAACCTTTATACATGTGTACACCCTTATTTGCACAACAACACAATCAGACTAAAAAGGTATAAACAATGAATTATAAGTGTGGCTTAGAGGGTTGTAGAGCTGTTTAGTGGTTTTCGTAGGCAACATATTGGATTAACAGTAATGTTGAGCATTATGTAACAGGTTTATGAGAATATGAGTAACTAGCAAGCACTGATTGGTAAACGTATTGCTACGACATGAGAGAGCGAAGATTTACGTGCTCACAGTGCAAGAATGTGAGCAGCCATCGCGAGGATGCTTTGGCAACATGAGTTAAGAATTGTTGGGTAGAGTACCTGTAAGCAGTGGTCCAGAGTTTTGCAACTATCTCAGCTTCATTAACTGTGGTTATACTTCACATCGTACCCTGCCCTGAAAAAAATAGGCAATAAATAAAAAAGGTGCTACATTGTGATTTACACTACAGCTTCGGCCTAACTGGGTTCAATGCTGATTTGTGCTCCCTAGATCAATTCCGTTGATGGGTATGGGGAGTAAACGTAGCATTATTGTCAACGTGGAATTATCATATAGTGATCAGTGATATCTCTGCTTTATTACTTTTTCTCAGTTGCTTACGTAGACAGTAGAATTCTTACTTTAATTCACCATTTCACTGCCCAAACGCTGAACTAGGGGTGCTAGTGGCCTTTAAAA
Source organism: Angiostrongylus cantonensis (assembly GCA_009735665.1). NCBI lineage: Eukaryota > Metazoa > Nematoda > Chromadorea > Rhabditida > Metastrongylidae > Angiostrongylus > Angiostrongylus cantonensis. The sequence continues at coordinate 465,655 of MQTX01000184.1, read as the reverse complement.
GCATTCGACTATCACGAAAAGGCGGAAGAACAAACTCGCAAAACAAAAGAAAAATATTGGAATTTACGTAAAGTTTACAGATATTTAGGCGATCATCAATGAATAATTTCTTCCCACTGGACGGATGATCACCTCACGCTCTTATCAATTAGCTAAAAAATGAAAGTACCGGCTTTATTTTGGGTTTTACTCAAATTTAACGTCCTTCAAGCAATGGTGACCTCTGGAGACATGCCCAATTTATTGCGGAATTGGAAAAAAGAAGATAAATGGTTGAACAGAAGCAGTTAATGATAGGAAAATTCTCTACTATAGAAATGCGTATACCCACTTTGTTAGCTGCTGCTACAATACCTTTCATTCTACTGCAGCTTGCTTGTATGGGCCAGTGCTTGGAGGCTCCACTGCGACACACACGTCGAATCGATCTTCGCGCCCACGTTCCAACAAGATTTCCATCCCTTCGAGCTCGGAAAATTGGCACCACACTTGTCTGGGTGGATAGCAGCACTGGCTCGATACATCGGTAGGCCATCATGAGTCATTGTAAAGGCCAGATATACATTCAATCACATTCAACGATACTTATTGAAGTCGAATGCATGGCGCATCCCTCAGAGATTCATCAACGCCAATAGCTTCGTCCTTTATCCTTTTATAGGTGGCTTTTTTGTTCGAAAACTCAATGATACTATATGACTGAAAAAAAGTTTGAAAACATCCATATTACTGTGAAAAGCCGCTAACTACTATGATTGGATTGATGACTAAGGTCTTTTCGCCCGTAAAGGTTTCCTGCAAAGTATTTCTTACGAACACAATAATTTCGCGTGAAGAACGTTTTGTGAAGAAAGAACATTTTTTCGCAGCTTATCAACTTAACAACTCAAAAGACCGACTTTCTATAATCCTCGGCATGTATAGTTGATATGTTTATTTATGATCTTATAAATTGATCTTCTTTAGCTGGTGCGAGGTTGGTATATGTCTTCGTTGTCGTTGTTGTTGTTGTTGTTGGTCGATGGCTGACGTTTCGGCGATTTTGCCTTCCTCAGAGCCGTGATGTTACGAGTCGCGCCATCGACCATCGACCAACAACACCACCAGCAACAACAACGACAGCGAAGGCATATACCAACCTCGCATCAGCTAAAGTAGATCAGTTTATAAGATCATAAATAAATATGTTAACTTAACAGTTCGGCAAAATGGTTTCTTTTTTGCCGAATATATTGAATGGGTGTATCACCAGAAGGTCGTGAGAGCCGGAACAAAGAAGGTCTCATAACTTCTCAAGAAGAGGAAAAGAGAACATCTATACTTGTGCTAAGCACCGTGAAACTAACCAGATCTTGCTCGAACCCGAAACACGTCTGTTACTAATCATTTCGCGTATTGACCTCCATTTCTTCCTTGGGGCAACAACATTGGACATGCACATTAGTGATCGACTAGACATCCCGACAATTCTCTTTCTCGCAAGCGCTTGAACGTAGTTACATCTCGGCTATAAATGCTAATTCAATTTTACACAAACTTACCGACTTATCTCCACGGATCCCCTCATAGGAGGGATTTCAAGCCGGTTAGTCGCGAGATTACGTGACGCGTCCTCAGGTGGCGGATAGGTGGTGAATTGCGGACCAAAAGCGTCCTTTAACTCGCTGAGACGCAAAACGATCCAGGAGATGGACTCCCTCTCTCTGCTGCGCCGATTTTGCAAGTACTTTCCGCATTTGCTAGGCGTATTCATGCATGCGTGTGTGGGTGCGTTCTCGCTTTATGCGGATTGTATTCTACGAGTCAATTCGGCCAAAAGCCTGTATTCAAGTGACTGGGAAGTATATGGGAGACGGTTAGGAGTCGCCTCAAACAAATAAGCTCCATGTCCACTTTGGCAGAACCTGGCAAGCTACCCGTGAGTATACCCAGCCCCACGTTCAGAGCCTAGCAATCTATACGTAGGTATCAAAATGCTAAGCACAGTAAAAAAACGGGCCTTATTCCTCTGACCCTGAAAAAGCAACCAATTTCGCAGCGTTGGGTTGGACGAGTACGGGGAGGCTGCTAAAATCTCAGGGCCAATGGAAGCTGCCTGGATCAAGAACTACGGTGACGATCTGTACCTACAATGCACGTACACTTGCAAGCGTGTCCTCGATAGAAGACTTGCTCATGCAAGCAAGAATGATAAGGTACGACGACATCGGCCTGGCCAAGACAGAATAAGCCACCCATTCAATGCTGCCTATGACACTGGAGAAGAACTGTTCCTCGGAACATGTGACAGTAGAGGAGCAGGCGGTGTCGGCGTTTTCGTCAACACGAGTTTGTCCATGAACATCGATTCATTCGAACAGCTTACAACCCGAATCGGACGTTTGCGATTAAAAAGATGTGGATCAATAACGGCTTTGACAATCTTCGTCGTTTACGCGCCAACATCAAGCTATGACGAAGAAGAACACCAACATGGACTTGAAGAAGTTCTTTTCCATTTTCCTTTCCTCTTTTATACGACATACAAAATATATAAATATAAATATATACGAAATATATACGAAATACGACAAATGGAAAATCTTTTCCATTTGTCGTATTTCCCTGACGCGGTTTTTTACCAGCACACCTACTGAATTACGTAAACTTCGTGATCGTATCCATCTTAATGTGATTTCGGAGTCAGAGAAGATTAGTATCTCCTCAATGGATAGATCATTCTTCAAGGCGTTGTGTATCGAGTGAGCTAGCCGAACTGCCATAGTTATAGCATTTAACTCAAGTTTTGGAATAGTTTTGAAATGTCACATAGTTGATTGATTGCAGCTTAGTTTTACCCATAAGGAGATATGAGTGGTTATTTGATACCAAGTAAGCGCGAGTAGCCATACACTGTCTGCTGGCGTCTGCGAAAAGGATTAGTTTGGTATGAAGATCGAGTTGCGCAACACATCGTGGTATGTGGATTTCAAATCCGTTGAGATTTTCGACTATTTTTTCCCACTGTTCGGTGTGTTGTTCTGAGAGTGGTGTGTCCCACGCATAATCAAGGTTCCAAAGAGTTTGAAGAATTTGTTTTGCTCGTACTGTTAGTAGCGTGAGCCAACCTAATGGATCGTAGATTGATGCCACCTGTTCAGCCACTGAACGCTTGGTTAGCTTTGATTTGTATGGATAATTGCATGAGAGAAGTATTTTGTCGTGTTCTGGATCCCATGCTATTCATAAAACTTTTTGTTGAGTGGCTAACGCTAAGTCTTTTGAGGGAATCTCAAGGACCAATTGTTGATTGTTTGACGTGAATTCTCGTAAGTTCATGCCCAAATCCTTGAAGATTTGCTTTGAATGCTTATATTTCTCCACGGCTCCTGTTAGTGATGAACTTGTGATTATAACGTTATCGACGTACGTATTGTTCGTAAGTTTGTGTGCTAATGTAGTGTTAGACACTTGTGTTTCTAAGTGATGCTTGATTGTTCCCGCTAGTAGGAACGGTGAACAGTTGAGGTCAGAGGTCATGCGAGTGAATCTATAGGTAATCATGTTCTCTGGCTCACAAGGTTTAGATATATCGTGGATCCATATGAATCGTGTAGCATCTCTATCGCGTTCGTGGGGTCGTATTTGCAAGAATGCTTTCTCGACGTCCGCAATCATTGCGATACTTCCAATACGAAAACGAAGAAGAATGTCGCATATTCGAGAGAGAAAGACTGGTCCCTGATGGAGAACATCATTTAATGAGGGTGATAATACTGGATGCATCGTACACTATTCGTAGTTTTGTAGTGTGTTTACTTGGAGTGATCACGGCGTGATGTGGGAGATAATGAACAATTATCC
>MQTX01000184.1:359501-446668 GCA_009735665.1 Angiostrongylus cantonensis | reverse complement strand
GGAACGTATGCTTGCGGACTTTGATAAAGCGTGTGGAATGATTGGCCTTCGACTACGTCTCAAGAAAACGATGTTCATGAAGAACGGATTGGTTTTGTTTGCCCCATTCACGCTCAACGGAACGAATATCTCCGAATGCTCCAGTTATGTCTATCTTGGTCGGGAAATCAATATGATAAACGACTTACCTCCAGTGATGAGCAGAAGGAAACGAGCGGCTTGGAGAGCTTTCAAGAGCATCGAGGATGTAGTGAAGAGAACGAAGAACACCCGACTCCGTGCCCACCTTTTCGACCCAACGGTTCTTCCTGCTCCAACACATGCGTCAGAAACCTGGTCGCTACGCAAGCAGGATGAAAGATAACTCAGCGTTATCGAACGCGCAGTCGAAAGGACGATGCTAGGAGTATCTCGTGTCACACAAGTGAGGGATGGGATCCGAAGCGCCGACCTACGTCACCGATCGAAAATCAAAGATGCCGTTCTCTACGCTAAACAGTCGAGAACAAGGTGGGCCGGTCACGTAATACGTATGAATGATAACCGATGGACAAGAGCCGTTACTGACTGGATTCTTCGGGAAGTCAGACGTACTGCAGGAAGACCACCGACCCGATGGTCAAAGTTCTTCACGAAAAGCCAAGAAGAAAGATGTGATACTCGACGTCTCCCTAAAGCGAGGAAAACCCACTGGGCTACTCCTGCACGCGACAGGGAAAAATGGAGGATTTACTGGCTCCCGCTCGAGTCACTCGACGATCAACGAGACTACAGGTGATACAGGTGACAGGTGAATGCAGCGGCAAAGACGCCGCATCAATAGCACGAAGCACTGCGCACAATCAATTCGGATCATCGGCTCTGAGGAAGGCGAAGACGTCGAAGCGTCAAGTCAAATGAAGTTGTTTGTCAACTTCACATGAGCTTGCCAATGAAAGACTTTAGGCGACGTTTAGGCGCCTGATGAAAAGAAAATCGAAGTATACGTCCTTTCCATCTCTCATGGCTACGACCAAGGTGGATGTCCAAGAGAAGGAGTCGAGGTCAAAGCTCGAAAGACCACAAACTGACAGGCTTCCGGTAGATCTTTAGAAATGCTATATTTCAACGTACAGTTTTTCACGTTTTGTTTTTCACTTTTGGTTCGGTGAAAGGCAGCGAAGGTCGTATTGCGTCCAGCTCTCATCGCTTACTTGTGATCATTTTCAACAGGATCGGCATCATGGAGATAACCTTCAGCTATCGTTACATCGACTGAACACCGGAAACACATTGATGTTACTATTTCCACGCGTCAATTTATTTTTTCCAACAATGAACTTTCATTAATGTTAGGTTCAGTGCTAGCGTAAAAATCTCTAATGATAAGTAGACCTCAAATAATAACCTTAATATGGCCGTTAAAGAATACACTTTCTTTCCCATGGAGATCCACCAAGTCTATTTGGAACGCTTCATCCTCGTACTCGTCATAGTTTTATGTCGGTGCGTAGGCAACGAGAACTTGTTAAAGCCGGTGCATAGAAATATAAGATTGCTGTTGATCAGTGAATACCCTCTACACCCAAATGGGACCGCGGAATACGACTGACTGGCTTGGCAACTAACTTGCTGGTGATATCCCTCTGTAACAGAGATTGCGCAGAGCAAAATATTACGAAACCGAATATTTCCATATCGTTATCCAAGACCAGCCGCTTGACCGTGTTTCTCAGATGTCTCATCTCGTTCGTAGTCATTTCCACCATCAAAGCTTAGGTAACTTGCTATCCTCATCGATTAATGTTAAAGTACACTTGACCGCTGTACATAAGATGTCTAGCTTAGCCTAATACACGGCTCGTCTGCATCTCATTCTTCTCTTGTTCTACCCATCGGCATTTTGGCCACTGTACGCCCCAGCGCGGACGCCGTTGTTCGCATCCCCATACTATTGCTATCAAGTTGCTGTTATCATAATATTAGCGTTGTAATAGGGTCATTCACAATACTCTTACGCCTTTGTTAGCTTCACTTCATTAGTAGATACAGCGCCTCATAACCTTCGACTTTCCTTATTTGTGTGCCAGTAGTTCTCCATCGATATTAATGCTGTATTTATGTGTATCAACGGTTTATTTACCCAAGTTTGAGGCTGGTACGACACTTACAACAGCTAAAAGACTCGCGTGGCTAATATTCAACACAAGCTTCAACGCTCCAACTCGCCGCAGAGCTCTATGTTACAACAACATTGAAAAATTTAGGTTTTGCACATTTCAATAATAAAACAACTGAAATTTGAAAGCCCATAATATTTTCAAGAATATACAAATGGAAGAAACGGTCAGAGTACAGAAACTTGTACTATAGTTGGCGTGAGTGTTGGTTTAAGGTGCTCCTCAGTAGACACGAGTTTATTGGTTTGATCTCGCACCCCGGGCTCACCAACTTTCCATCCCTGGGTAGGAAAATTCGTTCCAAACTTGTCTGGGAGGATAGAACCACTGACTTGAAATATCAGCAGACCACTGCGATAGCCAGACACGCATTCATTTGATTTCAACGATGATTAGTAAAGTCGAACATATCCCGCTTCCTTCAGGTATTGATGAGAGTCGAGTGCTTCGTCCCTTTACTTTCTAAGCATCTATTCAACTGCCATTCACTAGTGCCAGCACGGATCGAGTGTCATACCATCGAAATTTTCACCATCACTTCGCATAATAGTCAGCCATATTTCGATGTGAGATCAACACGTATGAATGTGAGTATGACACACTGTACTTTCTGAAGATAAGAAGATTAAACATATTCGTCGCAGTTTGGTCATGAAAAAAGTGAGATATACTTTGAGAAGAAAAAGGAGGAAGCAAAGTTGCGAAGAACAACTGCTCGAAACCTACTCGAATATGAGCATAGTTCTTCACCTTTCTAACAACGCCCGGTAATCGTAAGTTGAGCGGAAAAATTCTGCATGAAAGGTAGGGATAGTGCAATTGGAATTCAAATGGCACTTAGTGACAAGAAGGTCGCAAATTATCACAGAACTGCAGAGAAAACACTTGAAAGGTGCTGTGATGCCAAACAAGAACCATCAGTGATTTCGTGCCTCACCGGTGCACTGCTTTTAGGTGCTGAATGATATTTAAGAGTAGATCTTCATCGCATAAACGCAATCACGTAAGGTGATGAAGTGTTTGATATCTCCATTGAAAGGACCAGATAAGACCTTATCCCTTTATTGATATGTACATTTTGTGAAGAATGCTACTTATGCTGAAACGAAGGCCGTTACCATGAAAAAATTAATTGATGAGTTCTGAATCTCAGCGTACCTACCATCCCTTTGACTTTGAGCTAGTCTTCCAAGATTTATCGATTTGTTGATGTTTTGAACAAAGCCATTCATTTTTCGGAAACCGATCCTCTCCTTCTCCGCACATTTTTCATCACCATGTCATGAAGACTCTAATATTTGTTATTTCCGTTTCGTACTCTTGAGAACTGAAAGATTTGGAAATTTTTGGAAATATTCCCAACGATTTACCGGCTCATTGCAACTGGGAGGTGTTCTTCGGTGTCGGTGTGCGATGTACAGGAGGGGATTCATCTCCTCAGCAGGGTTTCGAAAGCTGAGAAGGAGTCCTGTGTTTCCATCAGGAAGCCCAGCTAAAAGAAAACCAATACCAAGATCCGTCACCGCCCTGGTACCAAACTTTTCGTATGGTGGCAAATCTCCCTGTGATCCACAAGGGCTGCGACTACCTGTGGAGGCGACTACGTGGGACAGACTTTGGCCTGGGTGACCTCAGGGCTCCATAGGACCACAATGGCTAAACCAGCAAAACTTCGAAAAAGTGGAAAGTGGAGAATAAACTGGAACCCGCGTAACCAGAGAGGACGAATCATCCATGTATCCAAGCATCCATGTCTTGGAAATGTATAGATCGTTGCTAGGCTTTTAGTTCAATCTGTCCAATAATGTTCAATCGTGAATTATTTGCGGTTTTTAAACAGATTCTAAACAACTGATTGTTTAGAAACAATAAACAAGGCCACGATTGGAAGCATAACTGTTTCAGCTCTCTTGTTGGATGCCAATGGTTCGCTCATTGTTTCCTGCTTCCACTCCTTTTTCTGCACTACTCAACATTACGAAATGTTTGCCCGCCTTCACTACAAACTATTTTTTCCACGAATTTCCAACGTGACAGAATAGCTCTAAGTTTGTTAATCAGTCGATAAAACACTTCCGTGTTCTTATAGAAAATTCCTCCAACGCGGTGTAGTTCGCTGTCAAACGCACAGACGCATTATGATTTGCTTGTCTTGTGCCCTTCTCCATTGGATCGTAAAGCAGGAGACATAAGAGCAGAAAATTTGCTAGTCCTTTTCTTCTCTCAATCTGCCGGTGTAACCCCTACCACTACAAGTTTCGAAACTCGTTAAGAGGTTGCAAGACCCCAGTTGCTGATATGCCTCCAAAGTCTATGTAGACAGCTATTTCATAATCGAATATAATTCAACCTGACTCAAACAATGTATTGCTCTCCACTGAATTTGATCACCAGATGGTTGGCGTCAGTGATAGCGATGCCGTTTAATACTCGGAAGCTCCAGTTTCGACACAACCGTGAGCTAAACAAGCCTACCTTACCTTCGGAGATAAGAGATTGGTACCAGAGTTGTCTGAAAAAGCTTCTTCCTATCCACAAGGACTGATTTTGGAACGCTTTGAGATGGGCTGTCACTGTGAAAATCCACGGAGAACCGAGGTATAGAGAATTCCTCTATCACATAGAATTCTCTATCTACCTAAGCAAGACGTTCGATGGATCGATGGAGATCGCGCCACCACAGCGCCGCGTGCATGCGCTGCGTCCATATCCCGTACTGGCCAATGGGAACGCCGCTCGCTCGCACGTAGCCACGCCCACGAGCAGTGCCATCTTGCCCCGACGACGCTTCGGAGATTGGCGTTGCCAACTCCATCATTGATCCCAACCCGCTCAATTACGTCTTTCTTGTTGAGTTAAATTGATTTGTGTGTAATAATATTAAGCGAAATTCTTAACTCTCACATTACGAATACTTTGTTATCGTTCGTCCTCATGTAATCGCGTTGTATGGGTTAACATAAGCTCAATATAAGCATTGCTCACAGGTTTCTCACAACCCTTCGTATTCTTGCGCTGTGGCCGTAACATCATCACCAATGCTTCATTATTGTCATAACATTCCAATGCTTCGTTATTTCCGTTATTGATCTCACTTCACAACCATGACCGTTTATCACTCTAACTTACAGAATTCATGCGTTAAAATTTATATCGTTATAGTTATGTTGTTGTTGTTATGTTAATGTGTATAAAGGTTTAATTACCCAAGTTTGAGGTTTCTCAAACCCTTCGTATTCTTGCGCTGTGGCCGTTACACGAGGCCACAACTGTTCTCGAGAAAGTTCCAGAAGAGGAAATTTAGCCGCTCATATGTTTATCTATTTGTTTGCTTATAAGAATATCTCGTCAATTAATAACTTACCTAGGCCAGAAAACAAGGTAACTGATAATTCTTCAAGATCAGTCAGGACTCCTCTTAACACCTACAGCCCTAAAAGTCGTTATGCAAATTTTGAAATGTATTAATTCATAGAGTAGGAAGGTTGGAAACACAGCGTCGGTTGAGTGGCCAGCTTTTCTCGAAATTTTCCTCAATACACTGTTGTGCAAAGGTTCCTTGCTGTCTCATAGCTTTTCTAGCCAACCCTTAACTTGATGCTTTCTACTCAGCTTCCTATAAGAAATTTTCTTGCTTACCGTTTGGAAACACTTTTACAGGAAAATACAAAATTTTATTGTCTAGCAAGTAGTCTTTCGCTGGTGTTCCCACTTTAGGCGACATAGGTACAAAATTAAGCTATCCAAAATGCGTTAATGAGGTAGACATAGCTAAGAAGTTTTGGTACATGCTGGTTTCAATCTGTCCATGGCTAGAAATAGTGGTAAACAAGTATTTCCTTTCCTGAGAGAATAAGAGACATTAACACAATGTTCGCTGCTCACGACGACCACTCCCATTAACATCAAGCCCACCGTGGAATGAAAACTACAAGCAGAGAGGGTGGGTCGTTCATGGATGCAGATGGTGAAAATGCGGTAGCCCATTGTCCAGATGTCGGAAGGACTATCAAGTGGTACGTATATTTCTAATTCTTCATTGTTAAGGTACCTTTTTTTTCAACCATAAATCTGTAAGCAAGCACGGATGTTCTTCCACACAATTGCTCACGCATGTGTTTTGGAAACATCGACAACTTATGGAAAGCATGTGCACCAAAACTCGCGGAATGATTTCAAGACGGACGTCCGCTTGCGTTACATTAGAGTTAGGACTCCCTCCATACCGTCCACTTCCCACTTCAATGAGGTAAGCATCATGAATTACGCCGAAAAATGAAGACGATGCGGAATGTTACAACGCATTGAAAATGCACTACAACTGGAAACATGCTTCAACACATTGCCAACGGGTTGGGTGGAGTCGTTGTAGGGAAGATCCATGTTTGGAATATTACAGTAGAGCCCACATAAAATGTGAACCTTCGGCGCTACACTTAAAATAAAGATTGTTGATTTCAGATAATAAATGGCAATTTTATATTAAGGACGATAATTAATTAAGTAGGATACATGCAATGTATATGTAACCGCCAGATTGTTATGAGACGGTGTGCATACATTCTTAAACGAAGCACTGGTCTGCAGAGTGCTCAGCTTCCTTCCTCTTATATTCTCCTTTTTTAATTCCATCAGTTTTCTTATCTGCCGCATTGACTATGTCTGAAGCTATGGAATGATCAACAACATGACTTCTGCGTTTAGTTGTCTACTATTTCCAAAGAAAGGGGTCTCCTGTCAAAATAAGACTTTTATAAAAAGGTTTACTAAGCAATTACTGTGCTGAATAAATGAGTTCAATAGAGAACCTTCATGGGAGCGTGTGGCGCAGTGGACGCTGACGCCCCACAAGACACATGGGATCGACTCCCGCGCCCCGGTCCACCAACGCTTCCGACTCTCCACGGTCGTCAAATTGGTTGCAGACTTGTCTGGTAGGATAGCTACTATGGCTTTGTACGACAGTGGACCACCGCAAGGCCAGATATGGATTCAGTCACCGCCGAACGATGTTAGTGAAGTCTAATGCATGGCACATCGCTAAGGGATTGATGAATGCCGAGAGCTTTATCATTTTTTATCCTTCAACAAAGAACCTTAGAAGCTGATGTATAATGATGTTGCCACGCTAATTAAATAGAGCCATCAATCAAAGAGAAATTTTATCACAACTTTGTCAGAATAACAGCTTTTCATTGGAGATTCGAATCGTCACTTACGAATAGAATTGTGATAGATATCTTCCGACGACACAAGAAATTAGAGTGACTAGGTGTGTTACGACGTACATTTCGGACATAGAGAGAGGGGAAAATGGAGGAAATGAAGGTATAAAAAACAACTGTTCGCCAATTAATCATTAGGAAAAATACACTCTTTCGGTTTTTAAGCATTCAAAATTGAACTGAGGTTTTAGTAGTGACTGATAAGAATCATCTAGTCGGAATTCAAAAAGGTTTCAGTGAAAAAGAAGTCTGAGGTTTGAAATCCGTTGAAACATTGCCTCAGGCAAAAAGGCAAGAAAGTGTTTGAAAATGTCTTAACGCTCCGTTTGAATAGATCCGATTATTTTACGCACTGTTGTGGTGGAGTGCCAGTTTTCTGAAAGGAAATTAATAGAAAGTACTCTATCGTCCACACGACCTTTCAAATTATGGTACGGTTTTATCCTTCCATTCATAGAAGCAACTGTGATTAAACAAATGCTAGTGAAAGCATTCGTTGAAGAAGCATAGTTGAATGACCATAAGCCCCTATCAGATCCAGAAAGATTGGCGAATTGTTGCACTAATGACTCAGAAATACTCTACTAAGGGTTGTTTGGAAAAGCTGAAAGGAAATCATGGAGTGAACATGAAGTCCTATGATGTTCCGTTCCGGAAACGTCACAGGAAAATTTTGATCGTGTGTTAACCGACGTTCAGGTTGCATTACACATTGCTGCTTCTACAATAGCTCACACCTCCTAGAGGTAGTGTCCTCGAATGCCCTTACATTTAAAACGAATGTTGTCATCGGTTTCATGGTCTGTCAGGTGTCATCACCTACCTGAACTGTCACTATTAACAAGAACAATGCACCGCACACAGTTGCATGCTTAAACCGGTGAATTCCAAACAATGATCCTATCCTTCTTTGAGGACATTCAGTGCTTGAGAGACCAATTTCGGTTCAATTTGAGGCCCTTGGGACCGCACTCTTTGTCTCACGCATTAATTTTATTGTGATGCGTGTTACCTTGGACACCATCCTTCTCCAGACCACATTCCAACCAATGTTGTACTGATAGAGCTCAGAACAACACTTACTACATCCTCTAATCTGCCTTTTTAATGCTTAGGCCTATGAAATACATGGTGCTCTTCGTCTCCACAATCACTTCGTCGATACGGTAACCTTTCAGGTCGTTGGCTTTCCTTTGTTCCATTCTGATGATATATTTCTGCTCATACAAAATTCCCAAACAGGACAGAACTGAAGTATTCTTTGAGTTCTTGAGAAAGCACTAGAAGAGCCTTCCAACGGCATCACCTGTACGAGATTCACCCTTCTTTTCCGAAACCTACCTTGTTTGATCTAATGCTTTCTTGATGACTTGTTCTCAGAGTGTAGACAACACAAGATTGTCAGGGCTAGTATTTATCTACATGTCATCGATCGTAAACGTACGGTTTGGATTGTCGGCCGTTCGAATGAAACGATGCTTACGGCCAAACGCATATTGAAGAGAATCCCGATGCCGCCGACACCACCATTGTGCCATGTGGTGAGGTACAGTTCTTCTCCGGTGTAATAAACGCGTTAAGTGGGTGGTGCCTTCACGTCTCAGCCAGTCGGATGACATGGTACCCTACAATTCTTTACTGCATGGTCACCTCCTCTATAGAGAACTCAGATGCGAGTGCGTATACATTGTAGATATGGATCATCACCTTAGTCCTTTGCAAATTAATCGGCCGAAAATGTTCCTGATACATTAGCAGCATCCCTGTACTCATCTTACCCAACGCTGCCACATCTGGAGGTTTCTTGGTGTAAGGAGGACGAAGGAGTAAGGTGTATTTTACTGCATCTAGCTTTTTGATACCCACGTACAGCATGCTGAGCTCTGAAAGTGTGGGCTGGGCACACTTACAAGTAGCTTGCCAGTCTCCTCCAGAGTAGACGGGGATACTCATTTGTTGGACACGACTCCTAACCGCCTCCCATGTACCTCCCTGCCACTTGACTGCAGGTTTTGACCGAATTGACCCATAGATTACAATTAGCTTGAAGAAGAACACATCTACGTATTCAAAAACTAATACGCTTTCGTAAACCCAAAGGATGTGTGCCAAACCGACGCAGCAAAAAAAGGGGTCCATCTGCTTTATCCAGCTTTATCTCAGGGATGCAAAAGTCGCATTTTCTCCGCGATTAATCCTTTATCAACACCTGGTAAGGGCCCACGTTGCCTTGCGGCTACCTAACATGAAATTCCTTTATGAGGGAGATCCGTGGCTATGAGGAAACTCACTGGGAGATTTAACTTTCATATGCGATTATGAGTGGCACATGATAGACCATACTGACATGAAGCACCTAGCACTTCTCCTATTCGTTGTTGACTTTTGGATCTTTCGTGTGGACATAGTTGTCTTGCGATTCTGCTTTGACTCCCGCTTGAGCATTAATACTTATTCGAAATAGCCCAGTTTTTCAAATGTTCGTAGTAGTTCTTGTATGCTTAATTCTGCAAGGAAAAGTAAGGAATGAAGCAAAAGCTGTTGCTGTAGTTTTGAGCAGCAGCTGACAGTGTTGATAATGCATACGCTATTCCTGGAAACCCTTACCCTCTTAACGTTGTTGAACATCATTAAATGTTTACACATCTGCCTTACATACTGTGTTTTTACAGCCTGGATTTGTTGTTTGCGACGATTTGCTATGTTCGTTGATGATCCGATAAAGCAAGGGTGTATATTTTACTGCGTCTAGCTTTTTGATACCCACGTACAGCGTGCTGAGCTCTGAATGTGTGGGCTGGGTATATTTACAGGTAGCTTACCAGTCTCCTCCAGAGGAGATGGGGATAACTCATTTGTTGGACGCGACTCCTAACGAGAACAGACGACATGCAACCACAATGACGCTGAGATATTTGTAAAACTTGTAATCCAGACCAGATTGAACCACGACTGTGCTTTCCAGTGTTTCGCGTGTTACGCACTGAACCACTGAGGCTCTTGCTATGCCCTTCTGTCAGCTCATTTTGTACCTAACGGTTCCATCAGTTATCACCCACCAGCGGGATTGTTTAGAGGTGCACGAATTTGAACTGTGCCCTGTTAAGCTGAGGCAGTGCACGAAATGTTTTTTTTTCCTACATGATATAACTTTTCACGGCCAGGTATGATGGAAAATAGTGGTAAGCGGTAAATAAAAGGTTAACATTGTCGATATAATGTTAACTTTTTTATTTGCCTCCAATAACAGTTTTTCACGGCAGGAGCGGAGGTGGTGGGGGTGGGGGGTGTGGATGTGGTATTCGTGGTGCAAGCGCCAATGAGGCTAAGACAAATAAAGCGCATGGCACTGAATTACAGCAGTAAGTGAATTATTGAACAACGATGGACTCCTATAAAAGTGTTCGTGAAAATGATAGAGACAAAGAGCACGATGTGCGATCTTCAGCATTTTCGTCGAAGAGTTTGAAGAAAGGAAATCGGAAGAAAGGCATAACTTATCACGATAAGGCCACGTGCTGCAGTGTAGTGCCTCATAACAAATGCCGTGTAATGAAAGTCAATATGATGGGCATACAGACTTTTGCTTTCGGTGCACAGAATCCGACATTAAGAAAAGCTCTGATCGACTCAGAGTCTTATGAAGTGAAGTGTTGCGGCAACTGCCTAGTGCTGATGAGATAAAAAACATACATCAATAGTTTTCTAGATCACTGAGCTGTCACGAGGCTGGTAAGAAACATTTTTTCGGCTAACGTTTCTATGTATTCCTGTTTTTCGCAGCCGGATTAATCTAAGTCGAAAATCCACAGGTGGTCTTCCTCGCTATGTGGTTGCTCGTTGTCCGATCGACTGGAACCCAGTGAAGAGCAGCGACTATCGAATGAGGAACCTTAGCAATCGATGCCTTCCTGTACTGGACGGATGTTAATCTATTACCGTCATCCAATATAACCTGCTTTTCGGCTTAGCCTGGCATCCTGCAGAAATCAGTGTCACACTGGCAAGCCTAATAATACATCCATAAAAGCCGACCTTAATTCAACTTCGACAGAAATATTCAATATTTTCTTAGATTATAGAGCTCACACGAGGTTTGTGTATGCAGGACACATTGCCACCAAAAAACCAGACCATATTGAATGGCTGGAGTAAATTAACATCCGTCCTGTATAAGGGTGAAATTCTTCATTCGATCGATGCTCCACCTCATAGGATTCATCTCGGAGCGACAACGAGCAAGCACATCGCGATGCGATCACCTCAAGATCATCGACTCAGATCAATCCGGCTTTGAAGAAGACGAAGATTTCGAAACGTTAGCCGAATAAATATTTTCTCGCCAACTTTGTGTTAGCTGAATAATCTAACGAGCTATTGATCATTTATATTGAGGTACAATAAAACTCTCTTGTTAGAGAAAATATTCATCGTATTTTGCCTCAAGAGAAGCTCACTAAACTGTGACAACTTCAGGATTACCACAATTGCGTCCACCCCCTCTACCCAACCTTATTGCTGTTTATGATAAGAAGAGATATTTGACAGCTTGCTAGCCAACTTCCATTTTGCCAACACCAAGACAACACACTGTACGCCCAATGAGACCTGTTGTACAAGGTCAGACCACCGATCCACATTATCAATAGGAATTACGGCAAAATGTATTGTGCTGCATCTCTTGTGGAACCGGAAAGAAAGAGTGACCTTTTGTTTCATAGGCCATATTAGACACCACAAGTTATGTAAACTGTGTTAAACAGATGCTTCTACGCAGCGAACTGTAGCGTACTGTTAGCTAGACTTTTGCAGGTGATTCACTTCCCAGTGATGAGATTTGTAAAAGGTAAGTAAACACAGATGTACAGTTCCTCTTTTTTCTTTTGAAATAATGGGCGTTAAACCTGGTCACTTTGAAGGATTTCTTTTTTCAAAAACCAGGAAGTGTTCTGTCAGACATCTTGCATCGAGCAAATTGTCAATTTGAGCAAACTCCTTGCCCCTTCAACACTGTTTCTACGACAGGTGCTTAAATATTTTATGTCACTCAATGGCATAAAAAGGCAACGGATCCCAGAAATGGAAAGCGCCTCATCAACATCACCTTGGCCAATTAAAACACGCTTAAACTTCGGTGTGCTCGTTGCTCTTGCAGAACTAAGTAATCTCTAAATTCTTCCTTCAGTAGTTTTTATTCGATTAGTAATAGGAACTATCACGTACACTTAAGATGACACTTCATATTGTTTAGAATTATAACTTTTTTTTAAAAACATTCGAAAATGCTAACTTTCTGTTTGCTGCCAGCTATAATTTTTCAAACTAGAGCTTCAGCTTAACTGGTTTCAATGCCGATTTGGGCTCTCCAAATCAATCCCATTGACTGATGTTTGCTGATGGCACCGATCGATGGAAATAGCTGAAAGACAGGCAAAACAAGGGATCCGTATGGTTCGGTGGTGAAGGCGTTCGCCCCCGGTAAGGTTGATAGCGCGTTCGTACCCTACCGCAGACACCCGCAGTCTAGATCTAGCTCTCAGCATCATTGTGATTGCACTTCACATCGTACTCCTGAAAATCTTGATATGCTCAGGCATTCACAATGACATCAGGCGAATATTTTCGAGGTATTTCAAGAAAAACTCGTATGATATTTTCCAATAGCCGTGTATTTTTTTCATTAAATAACAAATAGGGAAACATGGTGTCCATTTCACTAGTCATGTCGATATCGCCACAAACTTTTCCCACAATGTTGCTTCGTTAGTGGTTCAAACTAGATTAGAACATTTAAGGATGAGAGTCATTCTACTACTCCTGTCCATTGCCAGAGTGATGCACTGCGACATAGCGAACAGTGACACTGAAAGTGAAGGTTTCCTTTCCAGCCGTGAAGGTCGTCATGATACTGGAAACACTAAGCTTACAAAGTTTCAGGTAATGCAGCAATCGAGATTTTATGCCCATGAAATAGAAACGGCTTTAGATGGCAAGCCGCACTGGAATCCTCAATGTCGCCGACATAATGAGGAAATCGATTAAATATTCGAGAAGTTTTTATAGAGCAAAAAAAAGAACGCAATCATGAGTTTGTGAACCTATTGTACCTTACCTACCTATGCTCTTGAGCTGTGTCCACCTTAAGTATAACTCTAATCATTGTCCACGAAACAGTTGTAGAATGGAGAGATTATGACCAAAATTTAAACCACTCTGCTTCCAAAACCGATTCTGAATGTGGACCTGGTAGAACTCTCAAAGTCAAACCTAGCATAGTATTTTAATAAGGTGGAGTTGTTCGTAGTTCGATGTCTCCAAACACTCCGGGTGGATTATGCCTAGGAAACATGCTCAAGAAATCTTTAAGGACCTGGTGAGGGTCGCCCGTTTGAGGAGACAAGTAATGAAGGACTACGGCAATTTTAACACGACATGGACCAATGGCGTCTTCTACACCTTCAACACATCAGGTGAGCCTTTTGCTAAGTGTTTTGTCACATTAGGATATTTGAACAAGGTTCCAGCTTTGACTTAAATCACCTTCCAGCAACAAGTCTCCCTAGAGTAGAAAATCTAGGAACGATATGTGCTATTAATAGCGATAGTGACTGTCACAGGAAATGCAAAAAAAGTAATAGAACTTTCCCAACTCCAAACTTATTAATTCCGACTAACATGCACGAAGTTCCTCGTTTTCTCTCTCAGCAATCGCGAGGTTGTTA
Source organism: Angiostrongylus cantonensis (assembly GCA_009735665.1). Lineage (NCBI taxonomy): Eukaryota > Metazoa > Nematoda > Chromadorea > Rhabditida > Metastrongylidae > Angiostrongylus > Angiostrongylus cantonensis. Next base: position 432,562 of record MQTX01000184.1, on the reverse strand, counting down.
AACAGCATACGTTTACTTCCATACAATAATACACATACAACGCAATCGTAGCTGATGTTTCGGCAGAATCGCCTTCTTTAGAGCATGGAAGGGTACACCAATACGCAACTTATTAGGTTAAACACTTCAACAGCAAAACAGAAAGATGAAAATCTGAGCGATAATTACAAGATCTACGGCATCTCGAAAAAACCCACCGCTTTTTTCACCTGTCTTCCACCGAGGAAGAACAGCCGCTCATAGTCGCATATGGTTGACGACTGCAACACTCCCATCAACGATCGATACGAGAGTACGGGGCGAGATCACGTGTGATCTTCGGGCATTCCTCCCTGCTGTTCATTTTAGGATTTTTGGCATTTATCCAAAAAGCCTCGAGGAGTTTGCGCGTTGGCGTTTTAGTATCCCGTGCGAGGATAGCGACTTTTATATCAAAATCGCCTCCGTTATGCTTTTGTATCCTATGCGTGCCTAGTGGCGTTCCTTGTCTTGCTTTTCGTTTGCCATCTAGGTATTCTCTGTGTGCACAAGTAGGGAACTAAGGGAAGAATCGCGTGACTTGGCTCGGCAAATAGCCATCTCCAATGATTACGAAATTGTAGCCCCACGAGATAAGTTTCGAGTGAGAGCAACGGTCCAAAAGAAACGGTTTTGCCAAAACAAAGTCCCGTTTATCTTGCCATTCCTTAGCGATGAAATAAGTGCAGCGATGAAGCGATGCTTATGAAGGGCAGATCTAGAGGAATCGATAGCGATAATTGAAATACCACCGAATACTCTTCGTCGCCAGTTAGTTCGTAGCCGCTTGTATGACCGTCTATGTGAAACACAAAATTGCGTAATTTGCCCTTATGGCAGGAACGGTGACTGCATGAGTTCAGGTCCGATATACCTGATCTCTTGTGGTGCTTGCGGAGACGAATATATTGGCGAAACGGTCAGACCTTTATGTATCCGCATAAAAGAACACCTCGATGGCAAACGAAAAGCAAGACAATTCACGCCCCTAGGCACGCATAGGATACAAAGGTATAACGGAGACGATTTTGATATAAAAGTCGCTATCCTCGCACGGGATACTAGAACACCAACGCGAAAACTCCTCGAGGCTTTTTGGATAAATGCCAAAAATCCTACAATGAATAGCAGGTAGGATCCCGAGATTACGCGGGATCTCGCCCCTTACCTTCGTATCGATCGTTGATTGAAGGTGCTGCAGTCGCCAACCATATGCGACGCTGATCAGCGACTCTTCCTCAGTGTAAGGCACGTAGAAAAAACGGAGGATTTTTTCGAGAAGCTGTTCACCGTGTGACTACCATTTACACTCTCATCTTTCTGCATGTGTTATTGAAGTGTTTGACCTAGTAAGTTGCGTATTAGTGTACCCCTCCAAATTCTGGAGAAGGCGATTCTGCCGAAACGTCAGCTACGATTGTGTGGTATGTCTGTTATTGTGTGGAAGTAAACGTATGCTGCTTAACAAGCTCGCGATTGCTGAGAGGGAAAACGACTAATTCATCTTCCAGTGCCGAGGTTAATAGAAAGTCGATCCTGGGTACAATGCACGAAGTTGCTATACATGGTCATTATTATTACCTTTATCTATTATTTATTATTCTTCTACTACACAATTTGACGTCATAAATGTAGAGATCCCGATGGTTCTTGCCTGCCTTCGATTCGTTACATAGCATCCACCATGTAAAGGTCTTTGGGTCTTCGCGTGTGGGCTCAGATACTGCTTGAGGATGCCTTCTTTATGAATGTCGTTGAGGGCTGGTCGAGACGATTCTTCCTTAAATCATGGAATGTCACTGCAGGCGCGTTCTCAGATTTTCATCACTGGCATAGGCCAATTTTTGTGAAATGGTGAGAAAGTGTTGATTTCAGAAAAGCCCTTTACCATTTTCTCGATCCAAGAAAGATGGTGGGTGCCCTTTGGTGAGGGGAATGAGCAAACCAGTGCTCCGTGTTCATTGAACGGCATCGCTTCCACAGCGCAGGCCACCCTTCTAGAACACCTGTCTTAATAGAACATTTATTTTAGGATTGCAGTATTTTTGTGGATTTCATCTTCTTTATAGTCATCTTAATTGCCTGAACTGTAGGATATCCATAAATGTTTCCAGTTAATTCAAAATTTTTCCAATTTATTCAAAAAAAAATCAGTTGTTCCTATAATTTAACCAGCGAAATTTCAGATCCCGTTGTGCGCAAATTATTCACCATCGCCGTAAAGGCGTGGCAAGAAGCCACCTGTATCGACTTTAAAGAAGACAAAACTGGTTTGTCTGGCAACCCACAATAAAAAAGGATTAATGCTTATTGCATTAACTTCTTTGCAGCTAAGGACAAGGTTGTCATAGTCAAAGAGCCTGAGACCTTTTCAAGCATTGGACGTTTTGGTGGAGATCAACTTTTTTCCATCGGTGAAGATAATCCGACGGTGCGTCGAATTTGAACTAACATGTTTAAGAAGAACACATTCTACTGAAAATTTTCGCCTTGTCGAGCATTCCACATAAGGAACCATTTAAACGCTTTAGGTTGGGTCCGCTGTGCATGAACTTGGCCATGTGCTCGGATTTCTCCACACAATGCAAAGACATGATCGTGATAAATACGTCAACGTCCTTAAACAAAACATAAACGTGGGTTGTTTTGGAAATGATACAGATTAAGATGCATGGAAAGACTACTCACACCATTTAGCCACACCTACTCATAGAGTTCGATAAAATAGGGAAGGCCTACGCCGATGTTTATGGACTCACGTATGATTACGGAAGTGTTATGCACTACGGAGAACTAAGGTTTGAAACATGTGCTTAGAATGTTTGTCATTCTTACGAGTACTGTCGTTTCCGTTAGTTGTTCCTTCAACAAACAACGCACCATGATTGCATTAGAACCTCGGCATCAAAAGACAATGGGATCTGAACTGATTTCCTACTCAGATACATTCATGATCAACGAGCACTACGAATGCAATGGTCAGAAATGTAATAACTCTGCACTGGAACATGTACCACTAGTGAAAGCATAATTTTTTAGCACGATGCAACAAATCCACGTCAGCCAAATGTAAGAATGAGGGATATCCTCATCCTCGAAATTGTTCGATATGTATTTGTCCAAGTGGCTACGGTGGCCCTCTATGTGAACGACGTGTAAGAAAGAGTGTTAACAATTGTTGTAAGACCGACAGTAAAAGAAAATCCGTTGCAGCCGCCTGGGTGTGGAGAAGACCTCTTAGCAACAGATAAACCGAAATCGGTCGTCTCCAGACTAGGCTTTGGTACCGATATCAGGGATGAGTTCACCTTTTGCAATTACATGATTAAGGTGCGGTTTCCTTCGTTTAAACCAGCATTACGACTGAGACGTAACAACGTTCAGGCGCCTGAAGGAAAGAAAATTGAAGTTAACGTCAAGTCGATCTCCCTTGGCTACGACGAAGGTGGATGTCCAAAAGGAGGAGTCGAGGTCAAAGCTCAAGAGGATCAGAAGCTAACCGGTTACCGGTAGGAATGAATTTTCGGAAAATGCGCAGTTCCTAACACAATCTTAGATGCCTTTTTTCAGTTTTTGCTCGATAAATGGCAGTGAAGGTCCCATCGTTTCCAAGTCAAATCCCTTGCCCGTGATACTTTTCAATAGGGTCGGTGTCATGCAGACAACCTTCACTTATCGTTATGTTGATTAACCGTGAAGAACTGTTCACTCATTACAAGAAGTACTAAACAGCTATTCTTGCATAAAAAGACTTTATAAAGATATGATAAATAAGGAAGCCGTGTTTAAATTGTTGAGCTTACACGAGCTTAACCTGTGGACCATCGATTCAGATTATAGGCTCTAGTGAAGACGAAGACATCGAAACAGCCGAATAAAACTACGTTACAAACATGGTGTAAGTTCAACAATTTCAACGCATGATTGATTATTTTACAACAGTCAAGTGACAGTCGGTTTCAAAATTAAGAAAGTCGTTACTGCTTATGTCAAAAAGGCCAGTATATGTCAGTGATGTTTCTGAGAATGTGACCAATTTCTGCATGAGTTCTACCCATACGCTATCCTTGTGTTCAGCCGTGATTTTCTCTATTCTATAAGAATGGATTTCCATTAAAGAAGCACGCTTCGGCTACCGCTTAAAATGTAAGTACAACTGGATATGCATAACTATACATAACTGTAAAAACATAGCAATTGAGCGGACTAACAGGTTTCAGCTTTCAAAGCTGCCCGAATAACACAAGTATCCAGGACGTCGAGAGCTTTCTGTGTTTGATCCATCACATACTGAAAAAACTGAGACAAAAGCGGAAGCCATGCTGACGCTGTAAAGAAGGGCTACTGATAAGATGGCCGTGAGAGCTATCTTTATGGGCTCAATATATACGCCTCAACTTTTCTCTGCTGTTGCAGCATTTATTTAGAGATTTTTGTGGAACCGCTGTTCTAGTGATCGCGAAGGTTATTTACTCAGGAAATTTTCTGTACATACTAGGAAAGTAAAGGAAAAATTGGGTGTTCTGTTAAGAATCCACCATTGACCAGATTTAGCGAAACCAAAAGAAATAAACGAACGTTGTGATATGGCTGTGTTCAACACTACTTGCAACCGTCTATAATTTAATGCGAAGCAGTGAACGCGCAAACGAAGAAGAGCGATCGACAAAAGATGTTCGACTTTAATCGAGTAAAGTGCTGCCTCGCAATCAACAATTTTCTGCTCGAAGCACTTAACGAGCCTTCCTTTAGTCCCAGAAAAATGTATATCTTGCATGAAACGCTATTATTCAACACATTGACCCTACTGTAGCAACAGCGGCGCAGAACCACGTGTAATTTTATGCCGTCTGCCGTAGTACTAACTAATAAGTTAAACAGTAAACAGCAACTCGGCCACGAAAAACACAGTTAAAAAGGCCACTGCTGATTTTTCGACAACACGTAGTAATTATTCGATGGCAAACAAATCTGAGGGATGATAAGATGACCATCCGGTAGATCATGCCATAGTCCTGCACACAACCAAAGTGCTAAATATTAGAATCTGAAAGCGCTTTCCAGTCTATGTTGAGCTCACGTTTTTTCCATGCCCATCTCTTTCGTGCGAAAACCATGACCCTGTAGAATAACTGGAAGTAACAGAACAGCAGTTTACTGGTCAAAAACTCAACATCGTATAGCCAATACTATTGACGGCTCTGGGTTTTCCAATTTATCCCAAAACTTTGACAACAAATACATGAAAAGAATGTAGAACATCTCAGAGGATGAGACATTGCCCGATAGTTTCAGGGTATTGATGTAAAGATATCGAATTGAACTAAGCAACTACCAAGTTCATGCCGAAGGTGACAATGGTGGAGCTGGTGAAGTGACAAAAGAGATTGAGGTCTCGATGAAGAAATCAGCTGCGAGAGATTTAACATTGTACTCCATCACAACAATTATTCCATGTATGAGAGTCAATGTCATGTGAATTGATAACTTTAGCTTTGACAGACAAAACCGACACCCTCCTAGAGATATTTCTTCACCTGGGTTTGAGAAATAATTTTGGCGAAAAGATTTTTTAGCAAGCGGCTCGTACTGATGAGACGAAAGGATTCATCGTGTCTTTTCCTATGAGGAGAGCACTAGACTGCAAGCATATGACGAATTATTGGGGTTTCAGTCATGCTCTCGCATTCCATTTCTAGCAGTCACTGTTAAGATAGGAAGAGATTTGATAGCCTATTGCCCATCTTCCACTTTACTGACACGGCGACAACGCAGCGTACGGCCAATGGGACAGGCTGTACAAGATTAAGAGGCATGTGGACGTTATCAGTAGGAAATGGAGTAGAATACACATTCCTGCATAATAAAAAAAAAGATCAAGCCCTCGGCGTCGATCAATCAACTAAGAGATGCGCCATGCATTCGACTTCATTAAGTATCGTTGGAGGTGATTAAATGCATATCTGGCCTCTACAATGACTCGCGGTGGCCGGCCGATTTATCGAGCCAGCGCTGCTATCCTCCCAGACAAGTCTGACACCAATTTGCCGACCCCGGAGGTATGGAAGGCTTGGTGGGCCATGGGTGTGGGAATCGATTTCACGTGTGTTGCAGTGGCGCCTCCAACCACTGCGCCACACGCGCCCTTTCCTGGATAACAAATATGCATTAACGACTCACTTGTGGAGTTGAGAAGGAAGAGTCGCAGTTTCGACGAACATCCCACATTGAAGGTCAGAAGCTATTCACAGATATCCCTCACTGCGGGATCCCCAGTAGATGGTACAGCAGCCATGTGTTTCTCTGATGCGCAAGTGGAACAAGAGAATAAACTTCTTATTTCTACTGAATTTATTTGGTAAAGACCTTCTGCGTTAACCAAGACATATTCATGCATGCGTGCGTGGCGGTGCTCTCGCGTGTGCAGATTATATTCTACGCGTCAATTCGGCCAAAAACCTGCAATCAGGTGACAGGAAAGTATATGAGAGGTTTTCAACAAATAAAGTCCCCATCTATTTTAAAAGATATTGGCAAAGCACCACGAATCTCCCTCATATAAGGGATCTCGAGCCGGTTAGTCGCAAGGCTACGTGGCGCGTCCCCAGGTGGCGGATAGTGGGTTAATCGCGGACCAAAAGCGACATTTGCTTCCATGAGACGCAGATGGACCCAGGGGATGGACTCCCTGCTTCTGCTGCGCCTATTTGGCACATACTTTCTGTATTTGCTAGGCGTATTCATGCATGCGTGTGTGGGTGTGTTCTCGCTTTATGCGGATTGTATTCTACTAGTCAATTCGGCCAAAAGCCTGCAATCAAGTGACAGGGAAGTATATGGGAGGCGGCTAGGAGTCGCCTCCAACAAATAAGCTCCATGTCCACTCTGGGAGAGCCTGGCAAGCTACCCGCGAGTATAACCAGCCCCCACGTTCAGAGCCCAGCAAGCTATACGTGGGTATCAAATATACTAAACACAGTAAAAAAAAAACGGGCCTCGTTCCCCTGACCCCGAAAGAGCCCCCAATTTCGCAGAGTTAGGTAGGACGAGTACGGAGAGGCTGCTAAAACCTCAGGGCCAATGGAAGATGCCTGGATCAAGAACTATGGTGACGATCTGTACCTACAAAGCACGTACACTTGCATCCGAGTCCTCGATAGAGGACTTGCTCATGCAAGCAAGAATGATAAGGTACGACGTCATCGACCTGGTAGAGACGAGATGACGCCACCCATTCAACGCTGTCTATGACACTGGAGAAGAACTCTTCCTCGGAACATGCGACAGTAGAGACGTAGGCGGTGTCGGCGTTCTCGTCAACACGAGTTTGTCCATGAACATCGATTCATTCGAACAGCTTACAACCCGAATCGGACATTTACGATTAAAAAGATGTGGATCAACATCGGTTTTAACAAGCTTCGTCGTTTACGCACCAACGTCAAACTACGACGAAGAAGAAGTCGAAGCGTTCTACATGGACTTGAAGAGGTTCTACAGAGAAGACCATACATTCTTCAAGGTCATCATTGGAGATTTCAGTGCCAAGATCGGACCAAGAAGATCGTCTGAGGAACGTCACATTGGGACCCACGGATTAGAATGGAACGAACAGGGTGAGCGGCTCTCGACTCTCTGACTCTATCATGGCGACCAAGACCATCTATGGTAACTCGCAATTCCAAAAATCTCACCGTCAACGATGGACGTGGGAATCTCCCAATGGAGAGTACCATAACGAAATAGACCACATCACAAAACAGGATTGACAGAACACTGGACGAAGGACAGCCATGTGAGCAAGCAGGCTTTCGAAAAGGATTTAGTACGATGGACCACATTCACACGTTAACAAGGCTCATTGAAGTATCGCGAGAGTACAAAAGACCGCTCTGTCTCACTTTCATCGACTTAGAGAAGGCCTTTGACTCAATTGAGATAGAAGCAGTCATGGAAGCCCTTGGCAGTCAAGGAATCCCTACTCAGTACATAAAGATTCTTCGTGAGCTGTACAACAATTTCACAACCAAAATTTCTCCATTCTACAACGATGTTAACGTGGACGTCAAGAGAGGAGTTAGGCAGGGTGATACAATTTCGCCAAAATTATTTACAGCCACCCTCCAGAACGTCATGCAAACATTGGAATTGGATAATATGGGAGTGAAATCGACCGTCGGCAGATACATCACCTTCGCTTTGCTGATGATATCGTTCTTATAACACCAGACATTAGCCAAGCGGAACGTATGATTGCGGACTTTGATGAAGCATGTGGAAAGATTGGTCTTCGACTAAATCTCAAGAAAACGATGTTCATGAGGAACGGATTGGTTTCGTTTGCCCCACTCACGCTCAACGGAACGAATATCTACGAATGCTCCAGTTATGTCTATCTAGGTCGGGAAATCAATATGATGAACGACTTAGCTCTAGAGCTGAGCAGAAGGAAACGAGCGGCTTGGAGAGCTTTCAAGAGCATCGAGGATGTAGTGAAGAGAACGAAAGACACCTGACTCCGTGACCACCTTTTCGACCCAGCGGTTCCTCCTCCCTAACGTTTGCGTCAGGAACATAGTCGCTGCGTAAGCAGGATGAAAGATCATTCAGCGTTATCGAACGCGCAGTCGAAAGGACGAGGCTACCCGTATCCCGTGTCACGCAAGTAAGGGAAGGGATCCGATGATCCAACCTGCGTCAGCGATCAGAAATCAAAGATGCCGTTCTGTACGCCAAACAGTCTGCAGGAAACGTACTGCAGGAAGACCACCGACCCGATGGTCAGAGTTCTTCACGAAAAGCCTAGAAGAAGGATATGATGCTCGACGAGTCCCTAAAGCGAGCAGAACCCAATGAACTACTCTTGCACGCGAGAGAGAAAAATGGAGGATTTACTGGCGCCCGCTCGAGTCACTCGACGATCAACGGGACTACAAGTGATACAGGTGATTGGCAAAGTATACTTGAGTATATCCAGCCTTCCGCTCTTTCCAAATTTCAGAGCTCAGCAAGCTATATGTGGGTAATAAATGCCATGCAAAGTAAAATAAGTGTTCTTCGTATTCTTGTTGAGCAAACACGAGGTGTTATTTCTGTCCTTTATTCACCAATATACTGACGTTTCGGCGGATTTCGCCTTCCTCAGAGCCTGGAAAGGTCAGGTTGACAGCAATCTATTCGGTCAAACACCTCCATAACCAGACAAAGAAAACGCTAAACTAAGATTTCAATCACAATGAACACATTTAGACATTGGAGACATTTAGTGCTTGGGGACCGATTTCCCTTCAATTTGAGGTCCTCGGGACCTCACTCTTTGGCTCATGCATTCTATCTATTGTGATGCGTGTTACCTAGCACACCACCGTACTCCGGACCACACCGAGGTTCAAAGAAAGTCGGTTTCGAAGTATTGATACGCTTCATACTAGCTAATAACAACACCGACTTCTGCACGATGTGCGCAATGATATATGTCCGGAAGAAAAACAAGTAGTTATCTACGGACACTATCATCATTCTTCGAAACCGACTTTCCTTGAACCTCGGTGTGCTTAATCAATACGTATTTTTTCCTTGATGAGCTTACACGAGGTTGATAATAATATTTATTATCGGCTAACGTTTCGACGTCTTCGTCTTCATCAGAGCCGATGATCCGAGTCGATGGTCCACGCTTGTCTTTCGTCTCGATGTGGCGGCTTCGCCTTCGTGTCGAGTCAGGTCTTCTTCAGCGGTCCGTCTCCTCGGAAAAAAAATCGAAAAAAAAACTATCATTATATTCACCATCAGCATCGTGTATAAAAGGGCATCACTGAATGAGTGTGCCCCATTCGAGGAGACGGACCGCTGAAGAAGACCTGACTCGACACGAAGGCGAAACCGCCACATCGAGACGAAAGACAAGCGTGGACCATCGACTCGGATCATCGGCTCTGATGAAGACGAAGACGTCGAAAAGTTAGCCGATAATAAATATTATTGTCAACCTCGTGTAAGCTCATCAAAAAACGAATACAATGAACACAGTTTTAATTATGCTGAGATATTTGCACAACTCCGGAACGCAGGTGTTTGTGGTGGTGAACGAACGCGCTATTGTCCTTTCCGGGGAGTAACGCATTCACCACCACACCATGCGGGTCGTTCGTTTCGCCTGTCTCTCAGCTAATTCTAACGATCTTTTGCCATCAGCAATCACCCGTCAGTGCGATTGATCTAGGGAGCCCAAATCGGCATCGAACCCACTTAAGCTTAGGCTGAACACAGTTTTGCACACACACCGCTTTCTATGAGGCTTCCACTGGGTATGTCGCGTGGAGACCAACCGCACAGAATTCACATGGAAGCGTAATGAGCCCCTCCCATCAGAATGACAGGCTTATATACTGTCCAATATCACGCGTAATAATGAGGCATTCTTCCCTGCAGTTCATTTTCGGTTTTCTGGAATTAATCTAGAATGCCTCGAGTGTTTTGCGCTCTTGTGTTTTCGACTCCTGTGCGAGGATCGTGACACGTACTTCAAAGTCGTCTACGCAATGCCCCTAGGTCCAACGCGTCCCTAGTGGGGTATTTGGTTTACGTTTACTGACTTGGTGCTCTTTTATGTGGACACAGAGGAGTCCGCCCGTTTCGCCAATGTATTCGTCTCCGCACGCCTTACATGACATCAGATAAACTGTACTAGTGCTCATGCAATCACCGTCTCTACCATTTGGGCAAATTATGCAATTTTGTGTTGCACATAGGAATCAAGGAATCAAAAAACACAAGGAATCAAACAACAGCTCGGACAACCTCACGAAGTGAGTACTAGCCAGTAGATTAGAAGCCTACGTGCAAGTACGTTTATTTGCCATAGGTGGAACAAATTTGGACAAGACGCCAACATCCTAAAATCTCAGGGTAGGCTTAGGATAAATCTCGAAGGACTAATGTGAGTGCACTACAGTACGCGAAGCAAAACTTGGCGACTAAACCTTTGGACATCATTACTCCAATAGAACAGGCACTTAGAACACATTCATGGACAAGTCCCGCAGGCAGATCTTATTAATAAAGACGGTCGTTGACCCATCTACGTAGATAAGACATAGTGAGCAAATGCGTTAAATACATCCCTTTTCGATATATTATGGTTAAAAAAAAGAGTCCCATTACTCTAGATTCGAACAGCTTGTAGGAAAAGACCTTTTCCGAACTTGAAATAACGGAACGATTTGCTGTCATTCTAAGACATAACTTTATTTGGAAGTAACGTAAACAATCAAAACAGACAACAATATTAACGGTTTACAGAATCGATAACAATACCATCCAATGCAAAAAATACCTTAGGAACTACAAAAGAAAACAACAACACTGAAAAACCAACAATATCAAGTTCTCTTCCGCTTCAGCATTTTGGATTTGTTCCATTTTCTCCTACTTTTATTTCTGGCTTGAGATTTCTCATCTTCCTCAAAGTCCTCCAACAAAGACGCAAACTGAATGTGCAACACATAAGACTAGACTATATGCAAAAATTGAACCACAACTTAATGAAATAAGCAAAGTTTCACTCACGTTACGTTGAGACATCACGGGATTTTATAAAAATTACCATAGGAAAATGATGCACTAGGTGGCGACATTAAAACATCCAGTGAACTGTTCGGGCTGTTCAGCTTACATGAAGTCGTTATAAGACTCATAGGTTGTCTAAGAACGGAAGCCTCTTCAAGCCAGTCATCATAAAACGTCCTTTCATTTCCAAGAAAGACGTTCAATTAAAAACGACACTGCGCTGTTTCTTGATTAAAAAGACATGAGGTTGTTGTCATGTATTATATATTCACAGCAGCTCACGTTTTGGCGAATTCCGTCTTCTTCAGGCTTGGATTGGGCAGGTTGATTGCAACCTCGTCAGTCAAACACTTCCATGAACACAACGGAAAAAGGGCGATAACTAGATTTCAATGACGTTGGAAGCAGTTTTTTTACAGATGAGTTTTCCACTGATTATCTCACATGTTGACCAACCGTACAAAGGATGGTTAATGAGAACCCTTTTATATTAAAATATCAAATTGAGATATTATGTGGGATCACATGCAATAATGAAACCTTTCCTGTGGTACATCCGTGGATTTTTGAAATCCAGAATTTGTAGAGGGGAGACACGCTGAAGTTTCAGATTCTCGTGGGCGGATGGTGACCTTTACGTCAAAATCTTTCCCGTTATGTATCTATGCGCGCCTAGGTGAGTAATTTGTTCACCTTCACCATTGCTTGTTCCATTGTGTTGTATACGCAGTTCGAGGATGGCTTGCACACCGTAGTCATTCGTTACATGCTTGTAAAGTGCGCTTGCTTCGAAGACTCCATCACGTCCGCGTTGTTAGGACATGCGTTACAAAGACGATCCATAAGTATTTGGGCATTCGTGAAATAGGCAGAAATGTCTTTCGGTAACTAGGTAAGTGTTCGAAAGTTTCGTCAACAAACGTCCGAAATTTGTCATCAACTTCACCGTTGTGGTTTTGCTGCCAAAGAACGATTGAGAAAACAGCGGTATTGGTAACATCCTTACATTATGCTGCTTATTCCTACTTAGTAACAAGTAACATAACAAGGCTCTTTGAAGTATCGCCAGAGTATAAAAGGCCGCTCTGTCTCACTTTCATCGACTTAGAGAAGGCCTTTGATTCAATTGAGATAGAAGCAGTCATGGAAGCCCTTTGTAGTCAAGGAGTCCCTACTCTGTACACAAAGATTATTCGTGAGCTGTACAAAAATTTCACGACCAAGATTTCACCATTCTTCAACGATATTAACGCTGACGTCAAAAGAGGAGTTAGGCAAGGCGATACAATCTCGCCAAAACTATATACCGTCACCCTCCAGAAGGTCATGCGAACATTGGAATGGGATAATATTGGAGCTAAAATCGATGGCCGGCAGTTACACCATCTTCGCTTTGCTGATCACATCGTCCTTATAACACCAGACATCAGCCAAGCGGAACGTATGCTTGCCGACTTTGATACAGCGTGCGGAAAGGATGGTCTTTGACTAAATCTCACAAAAACAATGTTCATGAGGAACTGATTGGTTTCGTATGTCCCTTTCGCGATCAATGGAACGAATATCTCAAATGCTCCAGTTATGTCTATCTAGGTCGCAAAATCAATATGACGAACTACTTAGCTCCAGAGCTGAGCAGGAGGAAACGAGCGGCTTGGAGAGCTTTCAAGAGCATCGAGGCTGTAGTGAAGAGAACAAAAGACACCTGACTTCGTGACCACCTTTTCGACCCAACGGTTCTTCCTCCCTAACGTATGCGTCAGGAACATAGTCGCTGCGTAAGCAGGATGAAAGATCGTTCAGCGTTATCGAACGCGCAGTCGAAAGGACGAGGCTACCCGTGTCAGGCAAGTAAGGGAAGGGATCCGAAGATCCAACCTGCGTCAACGATCAGAAATCAAAGATGCCGTTCTGTACGCCAAACAGTCGAAGATAAGGTGGGCCGGACGCCTAATGCACATGAATGACAACCGATGGACAAGAGCCGTTAGTGACTGGATTCTTCGGGATGTCAGACGTACTGCAAGAAGACCACCGACCCGATGGTCAAACTTCTTCACGGAAAGCCTAGAAGAAAGATATGATACTAGACAAGTCCCTAAAGCGAGGAGAACCCACTGAGCTACTCTTCCACGCGATAGGGAGAAATGGAGGATTTACTGGAGCACGCTCGAGTCACACGACGATCAACGCGACTACAGGTGAAACAGGTGATTCCTATTTAGTGTTCTAAGTACAGCTTCATTATGAAGTCTACTTTGAAGCTCGTGTAGATTACGTGCGAAACCCTGCACCAAACATAACACTTTATCAATACTAAATTACATCCGAAACCAGTGCGCGTAAAACACGTGATGCATTCCGAACAAATTCCAGAAATCAAAAAGTGAACAGTAGGAAGGAATGGCTGGAATGTCACAAGTGATCTCAAACAATTCAGACTGATATTTTAACGTTAGATGAGCTCATTACCCATCTATTTGTGCTCTATAAGGTTGGTCTCCGGGTGGAATGATCAATGAAAACCTCATGTGTGAGCAAGCTGGTTTGTTTCGGAAGCGACTGAAATGCACGCATCGTCGTTTTTCTGTTCACAGTTAATCTAACATTTCCAGGCTCCATTGAGCGCGAAATCCATCGAAACGTCAATTCTGTGAATAGATGATATGGAATATAACTTAATCCTGTATACTCGTCAAGAAAAGAGCAAATTTCCTCTTTTATCTAGAACCTATTATTCCAGAAAACGTCTTAGATACCTGAGTTACTAGTTCACGTAAAGCACTGTTTGTACACCTGTGGAAAACTGTTACTAAACGATTAAGCATCTATCTAAACAGCGGACATTCCTAGAATTACGTAACCATTAGGTCGAAAGTGTGAACGTATCCACGTTTATTGACGTTGCCAGGTAAATAAACACTGGATTTGCATCAAATCTCGACAAATAGGTACACTCCATTCAACTATGAGACGGTAAAGCATTGAAGACATTTGGTAAGATGAACAAAAACACGCAAAAATTGAAAAATTGAACCTTATAAAGTCTCTAACAAACCTGATAACAAACTTTTTTACACTAAAAACGTCTAAATCTGCACTTACCTTCTCACCAGCCTTGTCAGCATCATTTTCACCTATTTCATCATCACTTTCGTCGCTGTTGTAAAAATCTCGCTTCCCACGGGACCTAAGAGTTACCGGTTGTTCTTCTTCAGACTCTGACTCCATTTCAACATTTTCACCGTCGTCATCGTCTTCACTTATTTCTCCCATGTCATCGTCATTTTCCTAAAAATATCATTTGGTCAAGGTCTATGAGTAGACGTGGCAAAGCAACATATCTTTCTAACCTCACTTCCATCAGAATCCCCGATACCAACACCATCACCATCGTCACTGCCTGATTCGAAATCGATTTCATCACCTTCACCATCGTCATTATCAGTAGTACGTTTCACAGATTTGCGCCTTTTCTTCTCAGCAGTGAACTCTTTTGAATAGTCCACGTCGAATTCATCATTGGCCTCTCCTGGTCCAAATTTATCTAGAGTCACCTTATTTGACAATTCCTTCGAGAACCACTTCTACCCAAATTCATACCAATAATTGCATCGAATTCAGCAGAATCAACACTGTCATTTTCCCACTCATCTTCCTTCTTTGTTTTATGTTGCTCTTTTGGATTGAACCTTATGGAGGCAAACCGATGAAGATAACGTTCGTCAGCAGGGAGTTCAGTGATTTTTTTCGATATGTACTCCTGTAAAATACCAAACTAACAATGGAACCACTTTTTACTTACTGCCTATTATTTTTCACAGGAGGGTATGGTGCTAATTGTAACTACAATGATGCTGAGATATTTTAAAAACTCTGGACCGCAGGTGTCTTCGGCTGGGATGGATCACGCTGTTACCATTTCCGGGTGCTAACACGTTCGCCACTGCACTATGCGAGTCCTTCTGTGTCTTTCTCTCAGCCATCTTTATTGTACTTACAACTTAACCGAAGAATAGACAACATATCCTTAGGAAACAGAACGTCACAATCGTTTGCAAACAAACCTTCGATGACACAGGAAGTTTCTTCACGCCCCAAAGGTCGAACTGCTTTTTCATTACCGCTCGCTCACTTCCAGATTTCTTCTGAATACCAGTTTTCCAAAGCAGTTTCAGCGATATATAGCACATTCATTCAGATAATGAAGTTAAATTTAGTAAAAAAAAAAGTGCAACTTACGGATCGTCCTTCTTTCGGATTTTTAAATGCGAAGCGGTCTAAAAACTTTATAAGAGTGAAGTCCTCCAACGGGTCACCTTTGTAGTTGATGCATCCATTCTATAATTAAAAATTACACAGATTATGGGGAACTAAATAAAATAGAGTTACCAGTAACTGGAACTTTGGTGAAGACACTGTTATTCCAAATGAATCACATATTAAAAGAATGAATGAATTTTAATTCTTTTTTCAAAAATGTAAATTTTTTCGCAACGAATCTCACTGCGCCACAAACGAACCACATTAAACTTGTTCTCACTATTTTCTCCACCAAAGCATTATAAACTGTTGACCAAAAATGAAATCTACATCTACACGTTATTGATAGATATTATAAAAGATAACTATGTGTTTGGAAACCAAAGAAAACAGCGAAATTGCTATAGAGAACTCGCCTCTATCAGAGCTTTAGCGAACACTGCAACAGATGGATGGTAATGCTTGGAAAGAAGCAACAACTCACAATCGACCAGATTCCGACAATCTACGAACAAAGGATTTCGTGCTTCATGGTCGTAGGGCGTTTTTGAAGCGTTCGAGCCTAGAAAAAAGAAACTGCATTCTTATATTGTGTTCTTAAACGTACGTAAATGACTGAACGAATCAATACCAACATTCATAAGAATTACGAGAATCTCTTTGGGTCGGTGAATGAAACGAAGTCCAGTAGAGAACGGGAATTATGTACTAGCAAAGGCATTAGTTAGCTCAATACAGAATTCACAATCCTTACGAGATGCAAAGTGGGACTTTTGCACACAGATTGAGCCTCAAACTTGGATAATTAAGCCTTTGTGTGGGAATCCAACAACGACTAACACTAACAGCGTGTGACGTATGTTTGAGGATTTACTTGCCAACTTGGATACTTGGACGGCCCGGCTTCACTGGTTGTGCAAGTCCCAGCATAATTTCCATTTTCCCAGAGGTTTGCTGATTTAGTCAGTTCCCTAGAGCCCCGAAGACAGCCTGGTCAAAGTCTGCCACAGGTCGTCGCCACTACAGGAAGTCATCGCTCTTGTGGATCAGAAAGAGATTTGCCACCATGACAGTGACGGATCCTGGTACTGGTTTGCTCTTAGCTGGGCCTCCTGATGGGAGCGCCGGACTCCTCAGCTTGGGTAACCTCGCCGGGGAGATGGATCCCTCCGCTCTACATCTCCGTCCGACATCCTGGAACATCTCAAATCCACGACGAGGCGGCAAACACTTGGTAGGAACTGGCACTTATTAAGTGTTAACGCAACCCTTATTTTCGGTAAAGAACTTGCATAACAAATGAAGCTCACGTCGATGTATCCATCCGCTTTTTTTGATAACGGTACTATCAGCAGTACCTTCAGGCTTCTCTTCCTCATCCACATCAAACGATGCCTCATTAGTGAACTCAAAATAAAACATTCAGAAATTTAGGGATTTCCGTCGACATAAAAACGACTTATTGATTGAACGCCATATTACGAATGGCGCGCCATGCTACCTCTTCTTTGATCGCCGTGATTGGCTTCCCATTGACTCCTATGTCCACATAGCGTTCCTCATCTACGTCCTCGGCTGTTAGCTTTGCACTAACCACATCTACTCGCTGAAAAATCAACTAGTAGAGAGAACAAGTCTAATATGTGGCAGTTCCCACAGGATACAATTATTCGTAGCAAAACATACATCTACATGCTTTTGCAACACAATCAAATTTCTTCCAGTTTCTAGCAATCGTGAAATAAGTATAAGTATTCCAGCAGCGAACGAAGGCGTTGCACACGTAGCAGCCTTAAGTAAGACAAAGTAAAACGACATGGCAATCTTCCGAACGCCAAAATCACAAACCTGCAATAAACGCTTGACAAACGAGCGCACCCGAGATTCAGACGGATCTGACTTCATCACCTTAAAAAGTAGAAGCAAAAGTTGATTACAGCACGAAGGAGGAACATCGACAAGCAGTTTCCGGTAGAGCGCCGTATAGAAGCGATCCGACAGTGAATCACTAAAATGAAGACCTGGAGAACAACATCAATATCACAGTTCCGCATTATCGATCACAGCATTTCCAACAAGTCTGTATCTTACCTTCTAGGAAAACAAAAACAAAGAGCTATTGGCAGTTTCTTATCAGAAATCTGGCATTAAAATAATCAGATCGATGTGTGATTTGAGACCTGACGAAATGTTTAAATTTCAAGAACTACTTCAACTTTGATAAAGCCGTGTCATGTGCAAAATTTTCCGCTATACGGTAAACTTAAGAACGATACAATGAAATGAAGATTCTTTAACACAAAAAACCAATAGACCGAGAAAAGAACCTTATTTGGTGAACCTGAAAGAGCAGTTTAAGGGTTTGTAAAGACACCGAGTAGGAACTAGTATGGACAATCCGATACAATGTATTGATCTCTTCCGCTAAGGCACCAGCTTCCTCTAAATTGAAGATCTTAAAACGCAGCTGCTGAAATTTGCTTGTCCCAAACTGATATCGAAAACGAAACCTTTTGCGAATGGCAGGGCACGGTTGGCAGCAGAGAGGAGAATACCAATCAAACGGTTATTGGAAAGCTTTTGATTAACGAGGGTTCTAAACAAACCGAAATAGATGGACAACATCCGCACAGCGAGGGCCGAATCATCGATGCATAGTGTAATCTGAATCGAATTTCCGTAATATAGAAGCTCGATGTACCGTAAATGTCCCAGTCTTTCTCCACAAACCTGTGATAGAAACGTAGATGCATAGAGTTGAGCTCTGGGACTCACATTACTCCTAAGAAAAGACATTTCTTCCTCAACAGAGTCACCAAAAAGCTGGTAAATTACCTGTAAATTAGCCGTTCCACTTCAGCCACGATTACCGGACGCATATTCGGCTGTCGTTTCGTAAGATCCTCGAGCAGAGAGGCCACGAATGCACCGATCCGAGCGCTTGGATGACCCATCTTGTTAACCAACATGCTCAGTAGAAACTGAAAAGCGACATAACTGTACTGTTAGCAGTAGAAAACCTTAGAACAAGTGATAAACCCCTTCTCCCTCGGGACGTTCGGCAAGAAGATTAAGAGCAGTTTGCAATGCTCTTTTACTAAGGTCTTCAACCATTGATGCTGCGAGTCCCTAAAAGCAAAAAACTACGACCTCATAGTGACTTTTGCCACAGATATACTAATAGGCAATGATGGGCAGATATTCGGGGACGCGATAAGATAAAAGGAACCTCCAGCGCCCGTAGAAATCTTTCGTAGATGAGCTTTAATCTGTGCTCAAATCGCCACAAAATGAGTAAACGCTTCCTTCCGTTTTCGCTGTTGGAGCATATGCCTTTTATTCTCTTCAATGGTCGCTAAATCAAGATCGGTTACTGATGCAACTCATAAGTAAAACTTATAGCTACTCGACTACTCGATAGTCCACATCACCCGCAAGACATAGTAAGGAAAGCGGTAAAACTAACGTACCCCACTGAAAGGAACCAATTTTCTACTGGTAGGTAGAATATGGTTCACAAAGATCTCTTCAAGCAGTGCTAAAACCAACAAAAGATATGACAACTGCGAATATCAACCACTGCAATGTAATGTAGCCGTTAGAATGAAGGGAACGTACGCAACATCTCCAGCGCTTCTCGAGTGTTCTTCTTCTCGACGGTGCTGATCATCGTTTCCATACAAGACAAGGAGTGAACAGGAGACTTGTGCAGCTGAACTAACAAGGTTTTAAAATGAAGGATGTAACTGAACAAATAAACGCACCTGAAGTTGCATGGCAGTCATCCGATCGCTAGCAGTACCCTTCTTCATCACCAGCTGCAACCAAGCCGCCTCAGACCCTCCTTGCATGCACGCGTCTAAAGCAATTATAGCAGTCCTGTGACAGGAAGTCAAGAGTGGAAAATCGTAAAACACTAGATTAATGCAACATGGGAAGACAAACTGTCAAGTCCTACATTTATTGTAGAGATCGACATCAGCTCTCAGGAGATCGTCGGCTTCCTCTTCCAACGATAATAAATCCACCGTTCCTAGAGTATCCTTTATAGGATCATCGACTTTCTCATTTACCTGAATCTAGCACTCCATGAGTAATAACTCAGGGCTAATTTAACTAACTCACTGGCTCAACGAACGAACCTGATATTCGTACCACTTCTGCCCTTCACGATGCTTCAATAATGGTTCATTGTGCTCTCTGGCTTGCTTCTTCTTCATGGTAACAACATATCTATTGGAGTTTCCAAAGGTGGTTTGCTTCCGCTGGATCGGTTCCATACTTTCCCCCTAAATATCGATGTTTATGTGGACCGCCAATCTTGAAATCTAATCATAAGGATAAACTCTAGCTCCATTTCCAACAGTAACCCACGCTTTTAAACTTATTCTTCTCCTTCCTTTTTTCCTTAGTGACAACTTTTTCCATCCTCAATGCTAAATATAAACTGCGCTGAAGTGAAATCACTCAATATGTGAGATATACAGGAAGTTTTAATTCGTTCGATATGACGATGGATAACGTGGAAGAGAAGATAAAGAGTTCATAGATAACCATTTACGCTCGTAAAAACTGAAACAAATTTTCTGACAAAAACCGCAGGAATTCATGCACCTGTCAGCGGTTAAAACGCAAAAAACATCTATTAAGGCAGATCAAAATGCACGATTTCTAAAAATTTAGGAACAAATGAAACAACATGAATGAAAAATGGCCGTGAAAAAACACTAATGGAATATACCATATCCTGAACAAAAAACATACAACGGTAAAGTAAACAACCGTATTTTCAACCACTACGTTCACCGAAGAAGCTGACTGCAAATTGTTCGCTAAGCGTAGTCAGATTGAACACAGGATTGATCGAGCCCTAAGAAAAAAATTTACAAAAACGGCACTGAAAACTGAGAACAGCGCACTTGAAAAATGCAAACAACGAATAAAACAAACCACTGAAAGCCAACATTGCGAAAATCGACAAAGTATTCTTTGACGGCTACGGAAGAATATTGGCATACATAAAGGATAAAGGATAAAGCTCTCGGCGTTGATCAATCCCTGAGGGATGCGCCATGCATTCGATTTCATTAAGTATCGTTGGAGGTTAGGTAATTGAATGCATATCTGGCTATTACAACGACTCGCGGTGGCCTACCGATGTATCGAGCCAGTGCTGCTATCCTCCCAGACCAGTCTGGTACCAATTTGCCGACCCCGGAGGGATGAAAGGCTTGGTGAGCCATGGGCGCATGGATCGATTTCACGTGCGCGTCGCAGTGGCGTCTCCAACCACTGCGCCACACGTGCCCTTCGGCATGTATATTTAATTGAATACATTAATGGAACGTCTTCACTGGTTGTAAAAACTCCCGCAGAATTTGCATTTCTTCGGACTTTTGCTGGCTTGGATATTGCGGTCCCCTAGAATCCTGAAGTTAGCCTGGATAAAGTTTGTCCCAGTTCGTCACCTCCAAAAGGACTCGCCGACCTTGTGCATCGGAGGAAGGTTTGCCATCATGCGACTAGTTTCACACAAAGACGGTGGTGGATCCTGGTATTGGATGACATGGGAGGCCCTGCTGAGGGGATGAATATCCCCGCTGTGCATGGCAGCTCGACAGCCAAGAACACCTACCAGCCACCACAAGGCGGGAAACCGTTGGGTAGTACCATATATAATGGCCAAAAAAGTTGATGTCTTTTATATTAACACCTACAACGTCATTTTGACTTCCTCCCAAGATCCCATCGGGTTCACGCGATGCCGAATACATCTGAGCGATAGCCAAACCACTGAGCACGTAGCATGTGTGGTACAGATCTCGAGATTTACCAGGCTTATCACGCATCCCACCAGTTTCGTCCTAAATCAGTGGACACGTATTAGCAGTAAGTGGTAATGACTATGTGAAATCTACCTAGTACCTGACAACATGTTAGAATATATTCTTCTAACAATCTGGCGTCAAATAATCCATCAGTTGGCAAACGGCCCTAAAAACAGCAGTAGAAACCAAATCTTCAACATGCATTAGACATGAAAGGAAATTAAAACCACGAAACAGAGGGAATGGCACCTCATCCAATAATAATAATAACAAAGGATAAAGATCTCGGTGTTGATCAACCACTGAGGGATGCACCAAGCATTCGACTTCATTAAGTATCGCCGGAGGTGACTGAATCCATACCTAGCCTTTAAATGACTCGCGGTGGCTTACCGATGTATAGAGTCAGTGCGAGTATCCTCCCAGACAAGTCTGATACCAATTTGCCGAATCCGGAGGCATGGAAGGCTTGGTGAGACATGGGCGCGGGGATCAATTCCACGTGTGCGTCGTAGTGGCGCGTCCAACCATTGCGCCACACGTAATGATAATAATGATCACAATAACAATGATAGTAATAACAGTAATAGTAATAACATAAATACCAAGTAATAA
The DNA here is from genome assembly GCA_009735665.1 of Angiostrongylus cantonensis. Taxonomy (NCBI): domain Eukaryota; kingdom Metazoa; phylum Nematoda; class Chromadorea; order Rhabditida; family Metastrongylidae; genus Angiostrongylus; species Angiostrongylus cantonensis. Next base: position 410,270 of record MQTX01000184.1, on the reverse strand, counting down.
CGTAATTAGAATAAATACACGAGAAAAAGTTTCCCTGCACTATCTAAAACGCAATACAAATTTATGTAGCGACAATAGAGTAAAGTATTATGTGCAAAGTATTCCGTAGAATTCACGCTACAACAACGGCACAAGGGAAACATATTTGGAAAACTTCGGACCGCATGTGTCTGCGGTGGGAACCGAACCTTCCTCTACCCTTTCCGAAGACTAATGGCTTCATCACCATACCACGCGCGTCTTTCGTTTCGGCCTTCTCTCAGTTACTTTTCTACCTACCAGTTCCATCAGCAATCACTCTACCATGCGATTGATCTGGGGAGCACAAATCGGCAGGCTATTTTACATAATACCTTGCCGTGCAAAGTTGTAGTAATCGGCAAACAAAAAAGTCAACAAGAAAAAGACTCAAATGACCGAGTCATAGCACTGTCCCTTTCTAATACTGCTGATAACTTCACATCTACTATGCAAAAATGCAGGGATATTCCACAAACCAACACGAAAACCGGAGGTGAACGTTTTGTTTCAAGTTAGATTTGACTCAAAAAAGACGAACGAATGAGAACCACCGACGATTACCGCACCAACCTCTCTCGCCATTTCGCCATCTACAAGTGGAAAGTTTGCCGCTTGCCAGAAACTGTAACATCCATCCACCAACTTATTCGTACGTCCCTAAGCAGCACAATGAAATGAGGATCACAAAACACAAGAGGAAAAAAGAAATTTTCTGAAAGGAGTTACTTGAAAACCGCCTTCGAAGCGCATCTGTCGCTTCACTAGCCAGTGCAAAAACGATTCCGAGTCAGCCAAGCGGTACCTTAAAATAAAAGCACATTTTATCAGGTCTCAACGAAAGAAGCTTTCTGACAGCAGCAAAATTTCATCTGAGATTCTTCACTTTTAGAATTTTTGACTACGGACCTGTCAAGAATCACAAGGGAAGCAACACCACAGTAAGCATAGCCACCATGAGCTTCAGCAAATGGTTCGCCACCAAATCCCCCTTCATACGTCTGACACCTGAAATGAAATTCTGATAGCAAACTTAGAAAACTAGCTACACAAGGTCCAGAAAATATATCCCTAGAAGAGTTTCTTCGTTCAACTAAGTCAATCACTAATTCTCTTCCAGTAATGGAACATAGTCAAACTTGACGTTGAGTGAAGATAAATATGGCAAACCTGTGCGCTAAAGATGAAGAGCAACACATCCGAGAATGTCTTAAAAATATGGAAGTGATGTACATAGGTCTCTAATCAGTGGTTAACCCCTTTACGCAACACATCAAGTAGCCGAGGTGTCCTCTGAGGAACGATTTACTAATTGCACCCACGGGTATATTCCATTCTTTAATACAGGATTACCCAAACTGCAAAGGAACCTGATGATTCAATCCGGAAACCCAGCTAAGTGTAAACCCATATCACCTTATAGCTGCGTGAGCTATCATCACCCACATTAGCATAAAGGATTGGAGTTCACTAAGTTGGAGGTGACTGAATGCATATCTGGCCTTGACAATGATTCGCAATGACCTGTCGATGTATCGAACCAGTGCTGCTTTCCACCCAAACAATTCTGGCACTAATTTGCAGACCTTGGAGGATGGAAGGCATGGTGGGTCATGGGGTGCGGATCGATTCACGTATGATCGCAACGGCGCCTCCAACCAACCGATCGCCTATTTAAGCAATTAGCGTAAAAAGCAAAAACTGACGGCCATGCAGACTGTGATGCTCCTCCCGCATATCCGGTGGTGGTTGGGATCCACTGAGCTTTTCAGAAAGAACCAGCAGAAACGAAGCCTCATTTTAGTAACATAGGAAACCCGGTGATTAACTAGATTAAAGACGCTACGTAAAAGCAAAAAAATACACACCTAATGATCCACTCTGCAACTCCATTTTTGAGCTCGTCACTCAGCAACCCACAGAGCGCAGCTACAGCAAGAGCGCAGTATGTCCCCCGGATATCAGCCTCGCCACCGCCGTGCATCGTGAACGAGCCGTCCGGCTGCTTCATTCGATGAAGGAAACGGGAAAGCGACTGGCTGGAACACACGATCTGTCATTACTGATCATAAATTGGATGAGCATTTATCTCAATAACACCATTCGAAGAAAGAATCATCTCGAGATCTGGAACATTTTCCTGGAATTCACAACAGTGCATAATGTATTTTATGGAAGAAATGGGAAATTTGTTTGTGCGAATACTTCCAAAGATACACTTAATCGCGGAACAAATGATGTGAAATGGTAGAACGATTGGATCTTTACGAACAGATCGATTGCTGAAAGAGCATCCTCCATTTGCAGACAAGCCAAGGCCATGACGCTTGCATATGTTGGAGCCAAGTGCGCATACTGACCAGGTCCACCTGAAAATGACCCCTCAAACAGGTCCAACGGATTAAAAAATACCGTTAACCGAATACAGGAAAAATGGAAAAACATATAATCAACAATTAGTGAACAAACTAGTGGGTGGATCCATAAGAGAACCGAGTACCTCCAAACCCTCCGTCCGGATGTTGACACGTCTTCAGAAATGCCAGGATTTCGGCTTTTTGAAAGTGTGAAGGAGGAGCGCCCAGAATGTTCAGACTGTGCAGTCCCCAGTAGCACATCCAGGTTCGACTCGCGTCCAATCCCTAGTAAAGTATAGCGCAATTTTATAAGCTACAAGGCAAAATAGGCAACAGGCTGGGTTAACTTCTTCTTTAAAAAATCAAATAAGTCGCACTAAGGCAAACAGATAGCAATTCTGGTGTAGAATGCTAAATGCAAACTCACACTGTATCCGCGACCGACCTCACGCAGGCTTTTCGTGATGTAATCGACATGTAAGCTGCGATTCAGCACAGGAGCCGACGGCTTTCCCTGATCATTTAACCCGCACAATGAACGATGTTCATTGACCAAATCCTCAACGCGTTTCTGAAATCGCGAAACGAATGCTGGCATTTGTAGACGCGAAAGTACTGAAATAAATAGAGCAGGACTGCACTTGTTCTGTACTGCTGAATGTGAAGTACCCATCGTCATTACAGGCGAATTTTTCTCTGCACGTGCGAAATGCGGTGCACATCCTGAAAGGCGACCTGGGAGAGGGAAGAAACGATCGACAACGATGTGCCATCGAATCATGGTTTTAGCAGTATGGTACGAAGAAAAATGAACTTCTAATAATCTACACAAGAGAACCGGAATGGAAAAATGCTGAACGGTGTGCAAACACGCTCCAAGTGCACACTCGATCCAGGCGCTTCGAGTTCCGGGATAGGTGGTCGTGAACACATCTTTCAATTCTATCATAATACCCGATATCGCATGTCTCTTTCGTATGCGGTGCGGATTCGAACCAGAGCCTGAGTAGATGGTGCTGTCCAATAGAGGGTGGAATCAGTGCCACTGCACTTTCTGCTCATTAGAGATTTTATGACAGAACAATTAGTGCCTTATTAACCGCTGAACATTTAACAATCCACGCACGAAGAACCGCATTGGAAAAACATAGTTCTATTTCTTCTATAATTCTTCTTCAGAATGTCCAGTTGCACCAACTAACAATATTCTCAGCCAAACCTTAACCTTTAAGGAACGCGAAGAGCAGTGGTAGTAATTCCATCCATTAGTGAATAGCGCGATCCACCACGGTGCTGGTTCGAACTCGAACCGAATCCACCAAGTTCGATATTCCTTCTGGGTTGGGAACGTGGTACCGGAATTGTCTGGTTGAAGCATACTCCTTCTAATCCACGTGAGAACGCCATAGCACAGTTATCTAAAGATTCCAGGTAGAATCGATTCCACCAGTTCTCAACGACATTGATCACAAAGACAAAGAAATCCTCGACACTGTCACGAGCGCAGCTAGTTTAGCGCGTTGGCCCCGTCAGACTGCGCATCATTGGGACACAGACTATGAAACTCTGTTCGATCGTTTTGCTATAAACGGTGACGATGAGGACGGTGGTGATAATGCAGTGTTCAGTTCTGATTGCCACTAAAAAATTAACCGAGTATGGAAACTATGGATATCCTACAAGGAATGTCATACATGTTAGAAGCATGGTTTCTTAGACTATTTTAATGTTGCTCATCAGAAATCATCAAAAAGAATGGCGAACCGTTTATGCGTCCTGGAAATCTGCATTACGGATTTTACATTATAGGTAAGGCGACGGATAGCATAGTGGTGGTGATGCCAATCAACACCAACAACGTGTTAATTCGATTCAGCACCAGGCTCACCAAGTCTCTACTCCCTCCGGGTCGGACAATTGTTACCAGAGTGGTCTGAGAAATGTACACTCTCCGCAATCCAATTGGGCTTGGTCCAGCTTGGCTACCCCAGGATTCCAGTGAGAATCCACTCGACCAGCATTCTACGACATTCAAAATTAAAAGGAAATCCTTAAAGTAGCAGCAGAAGCCGGACGTAAAAGTTCGAAGACCTTCCTGGATGATGGCTGCGAGGAAATGAATCGAAAGTGAAAAGTGCTGGGATCCGCACAGTCAACGTGAAGACGGGTTGTATAAAATAAAAAATATTGTAGATAAGAATTGAATATTGTATCCTATAATGAGTCCTCTCAACGGTTTACAGCCAGATCGTAGCTAGATGTTCCTGGGTGTTGAGCTGCCATGCACAGCAGGGAGATTCATCCTCCCCAGCAGGGCCTTCCGAGCTAAGGAGGACGATGTTTCCATCAGGAAGCCCAGCTAAGAGTAAACCAATACCAGGTTTCACCACCATCCTGGTATCAAATTATTCACATAGTGGAAAATCTCCATTCGTTCCACAAGAACGGTGGCTTTCCGTGGTGGTAACGACCTGGGACAGACTTTGGCTAGGCTGACCTCGAAACTTCAGGGAACCATAATAGCCAAGCCAGCAAAACTCCTAAACAATGGCGATTATGCTGGGTCCGCACAACCAGTGGAGACGGCCTGTCCAAGTGTCCAAGTAAGCATGTTATAATGAGCAGTATAGCATGCACTAAGTGTTAATTATATATAAGAAGAACGAAACCTATGCAAGTACGGTGGACTGTTAACCGGTGTTGGCTGTATAAGTTGCATCAAAGTTAAAAAGATGGAGCTCTCCACACTGACCGATCCCTAAGGGACGTGCCATGCATGCGATTTCATTAAGCATCGTTGGAGGTGGTTGAATTCATACCTGGCCTTTAAAGCAACTTATGGTGTATGTACCTATGTGATGGTTATGTATCGAGCCAGTGCTGCTACCCTCCCAGACAAGTCTGGTACCAATTTGCCCCGACCCCGGAGGGATGGAAGGCTTGGTTAGCTTTGAGCGCGGGGAGCGATCCCATATGTATCGCAGGGCGCCGCCGATCACCGCGCTACAAGTGTAAGTTGATGACTGATAAATAAATATTTTTACTAAAACACCCACAACATCAGCAAAATCTTTGAGGATATTAGTTAAGAATCGGCATTTCCCCCACAGACGTACTCCATACATTGATGACCACGCTTTCGGTATACGCTTAGTACTGCTACATACTACAAGTACGTCCATACAAGAATCCTTTTAGTCCTACATTGTAAAATAACCTTTCTGAATCAATGCTTTGCAACATCAACGATGAAAATTTGGAGTAAGGATCGGGACTATGTTCTTTTCCCAAAGGACAAGTCTTCCCACTAATAAACGGTTACTTCGGAGAAGCATAGCCCTTCAAAATACAACAAATACATTTATAGAGGTTTCCTTAGTGATATGACACGTCTTCGTAACGTCGAAGAGCCGCTAACCTCCACATTCTACTATCTGGGTACCGACGGACCCGCCGTGGAATTCAGCCCGAAGAGATTAACTTGTCCAAAAATATAGTGCAGCATAGAGTTCGCTGGTACAATACGCTGACGATGCATCTCTACTCCAAGGAACAGGCCCAGTATGTCAATCTGTGTTCGACAAGCTATCGACTGATTACGAAAAGTGTGACAAAAAGCTCCATAAGGCAAAATAGGCTAGAAGAAAAGATGTGCATTGAAATTAATACGTATGGTCCGAAACGTAAAGCAGCGTACGTATTAAAATTAATGTACATGCTCATGAGAGAGTTAACCAGCAGCCTAGTCCACAACCAAAAAAGTCCAACGACCTTCGTGGATGGTGGACGAGACGAATTGAATCGAATACAGACGCGCAGGGGTCCTCGCAGTGCGACACACGTGATGTCGGGTCAGGGATGGAGCAGAGGTTGATCACGCTATCGATCAAGATGTCACGTCATGTAGTAAAAAATGAATAACGTATCCAAGACCAGCCATCCCGGAACCCGAAGCGCCTGGATCGAGTGTGCATCCAGGAAAATGTTCCAGATCTCGAGATGATTCTTTCTTCGAATGGTGTTATTGAGATAAATGCTCATCCAATTTATGATCAGTAATGACAGATCGTGTGTTCCAGCCAGTCGCTTTCCCGTTTCCTTCATCGAATGAAGCAGCCGGACGGCTCGTTCACGATGCACGGCGGTGGCGAGGCTGATATCCGGGGTACTTACTGCGCTTTGTGGCTTGCTGACCAACGACCTCAAAATTGAAGTTGCGGAGTGGGTGATCAGGTGTGTGCATTTCTTTTCTTCTGTGTGATTTCTTTAGTCTAGTTAACACCGGGTTATTCGAGTTAGTAAAATGCGGCTTCGTCCCCACTGCTCCCCTGATTAGCTAAGGGGCCTCGAGCACCACATATACGGGAAGAGCACTACTGTCTACGATACGCTTAATTTTTACAGTTCGTTATACTAAGGAGGAGGCGGTATATCACGCAGCTCTAGTATGATGTAGGTTCTTTCTGAGTTTGGTTTCTGGATCGAAATATGCGGTTCTTTTATAGTTTGAGTGACCCTGCGTTGAAGAATGGAATACACTCCTCGGTGTAACCAGCAGTTCGCTCCCAAGAAAAGAGTTCAGCTACGTGACGTGTTGCGTGAAGGGGTTAACCACTGATTAGAGACTTATGTCTCTGATTGATCCCAGAAATCTGCTACATCTTCGGGATCCAGGAGAATACACAGCGATAGCGAAACATTGATGGGCCGGTGACACAATGAAAAGGACGGACGACACATGGACGAAAAGAACCGTAGCGCGAACTCAACGAGGATACAGACGAGGATGTCGGCCACCTACACGTTAGGTTGACGGGTTCGCAACCAAAGTTAGTCGACTGTACTCGCAGCTGCAGTTGTTCTACAGGTCACGGTATGAGTCTCGCAAGCGCCACCATGGTCATATAGAGCCATCACCATGGACGACGACTGCGAGGTAAAGAATCGAATGGCAAATATGCTGGGGTCCGCACAACTCGTAAAGACGGACCGACCGAGTATCCAGCTATCCACGAAGTTACTGGACAAAAAAGGAGCACTGAAAAGAAAACAATAAAACAGCTGAAGCGTAATTAACATAGTTTTGCAATCTTTACAAGTCAGTTCTAGATTCCTGACCGGTTTCTTTATGGGTTACTCAGACAAGAAGATGTATGATTTTACACAAGAAGCTTAGCCACAGATTTATTTTTCCTCTTTTTTCTTGATAACCACTGTCTTCCAGGAGTTGTGACTGAAGCTAGTGCGCCCTGCACCGAGATCGATAATCAGACCCACTCTAGAATGATGATGCTGCGAAGATATAGATTTACAGCCTTGTGTAGTCGTGGCCTGGCGAATCGCCTGTGGGTCCTACCAGTTCTCGATACGGCGGTTTACTCTATGATCTCCAGTTGACTGAAACATACTAAAAGAGTTCTCATTTTCCTTTTCCTTCGTTTTTTCATAGCCTCTTTCCAACATTACAGTCCTATATTTCTTCCAGCGCTTTTCCATTTCCTGGTAAAAACTTCTCAATCAACAAATTTCATAGTACTTTTCATCTAAAATTAGTTCCTTTGACTATAAGACTTGTGGTGTCAGCATAGTCTCGGGTCTTAGGAGTGGTCTTGTCAGCACAAAGGTTGGTGAGTAGTGAAAAATCAGGAGTTCGTGACTGCATGAGACCGTGCAGCGAAGTGATTGGAGGTCTCGCGCAAACACATGCGATCCCGCGCCCGTCGTACTATCCATCCCTTCGGGGCGGAAAATTGGTACCAGACCTGTATGGAACGATTGCTGCATTGACTCGGTACAATAGTAGGTCATCACTGTAACCCAGATATGCATTCAGTCAGCTTTAACGATGTGTAGTGAAATCGAATGCATGACGCCTCAGGGATTTATCAACAACGTCGAAAGATCTATCCTTACTTCTGTATAAACTATGTCAAAAACTTTCTTTAAGTCGATGAAGGCGGAACAGAGCTCTCTCTCTTGTACTCTTGAGATATTCTAACACTCCCGCGACTAGTGCCACCCATAGTTGTCGTAATGGTTTTGCGGGAGTGCCCGATTCAACACCTACAGGTCTGGTTGCTTTCCGGTGCTTTATTTGAACACATCGCTTTTGCCACACTTTCTGCTACAAACTGATAGATTGTAGAGCATAGGTATTGTATTCGACTGTAGTCGGTTAAGGCTTTGTATTCTAGTTAGGAATAGACGAACAATTTATACACTTCTGCACTATATGTATACTGTACACATCTTTTAACTATATATATACAAAGTATTTCCGGCCTTAGCATTGTCTTTGTCTCAAAGTTGTCTCAAAATTTTACACGGAATCAGACCACCGTCTCATTCGTGCAAGATTTTATTTCTCACGGAAAGGAGAAAAAGCCGCTAAATTCAAAAACCGAAGTCCCAGAACCACCACAAACGGGGACTTATTCAACTCATTAATCGGCTGTTGGGAAGATGCCGTTGTCGACAACATCGACGAGGAATACGATCGGCTCATTGAAAATCTTCACGTTAGCGTCATGAAAGCTGAGAGTTCGAAGGTCACCAAGAGACCCTTCGTCCAATGTTCTGTCAATCCTGCCATTTGAGCTAGCAGGGTTTTGAAAAGGATTTAGTACGATGGACCACATTCACACGATAACAAGGCTCACTGAAGTATCGCGAGAGTACAAAAGACCGCTCTGTCTCACTTTCATCCACTTACAGAAGGCCTTTGATTCAACTGAGATAGAAGCAGTCATGGAAGCCCTCAGTAATCAAGGAGTTCCTACTCAGTACATAAAGATTCTTCGTGAGCCGTGCAAAAATTTCACAACCAAGATTTCACTATTCTACAACGATATTAACGTTGACGTCAAAAGAGGAGTTAAGCAAGGCGATACAATCTCGCCAAAATTATTTACAGCCACTCTGTAGAACGTCATGCGAACATTGGAATGGGATAATATGGGAGTGAAAATCAATGGTCGGCAGATACATCACCTTCGCTTTGCTGATGATATCGTTCTTATAACACCAGGCATTAGCCAAGCGGAACGTATGCTTTCGGACTTTGATAAAGCGTGTGGAAAGATTGGTCTTCGACTAAATCTTAAGAAAACGATGTTCATGGATAACGGATTGGTTTCGTTTGCTCCATTCACGCTCAACAGAACGAATATCTCTGAATGCTCCAGTTGTGTCCTTGTCGGGAAATCAATATGATGAACGACTTAGCTCCAGAGCTGAGCAGAAGGAAACGAGCGGCTTGGGGAGCTTTCATGAGCATCGAAGATGTAGTGAAGGGAACAAAGAACACCCGACTCCGTGCCCACCTTTTCGACTCAACGGTTCTTCCTGCCCTAACGTATGCGTCAGACACCTGGTCGCTACGTAAGCAGGATGAAAGATCTCTCAGTGTTATCGAACACGCAGTCGAAAGAACGATGCTAAGAGTATCCCGTTTCACACAACTAAGAGATGGGATCAGAAGCTCCGACCTACGTCAACGATCAAAAACAAAAGATGCCGTTCTATACACCAAACAGTCGAGAACAAGGTGGGCCGGACAATTAATGCGTATGAATGATAACCGATGGACAAGAGCTGTTAGTGACTGGATTCGCCGGGGTGTCAAACATACTGCAGGAAGACCACCGACCCGATGGTCAGAGTTCTTCATGAAAAGCCTAGAAGAAGGATATGATGCTCGACGAGCCCCTAAAGCGAGCAGAACCCACTGGGCTACTCTTGCACGCGACAGGGAAAAATGGAGGATTTACTGGCGCCCGCTTGAGTCACTCGACGATCAATGGGACTACATGTGATACGATATTTGCCAGGCAACTTGAGAAACAGTGGATATGATCCTCGCTACAGAAATATGCAGTAATAGGAAGAAATAGGAACTATTCCGGGAATAGTTGCTATAACAGATTTGTTAGGAGTTCTGTTCCAGGTACTCTTCTTTATTCCTTTGAGAGTTAGTGTTTTTGCAAGAGGAGAGTTCTCAACCCGTTTCCTTTCTTCATCTCTTCAGTGGCATTCCTGTCACAGTGGATTTTCTGGTTCGTCACAAGATTTCCAAGAAAAATTATCTGCTCGTTTGCTTCTAAGGTCGTTGTTTAGTGCTCATTTCATGGCCAAGATTCCACGGAATTCAAGCACTGCATTTGTAACAGAATTTTTAGGTTCAGTTCTTCAAATTTTTACATACTGTAAAGGAAATGTTAGTCGAAAACGGTTGTGGTAAAGGTGTGAAAAGCTTAAATGCTTTCCATCAAAACGATTTTTGACCATGAACTCCTTTGAGCAACTAATGAGCCCATTTAAATATTCGTAGTTGAATAATGCGAACATGGACTTAGAGCAGATCGTAACATCCTGGACGGACATGAGGAAGTTCTACAGTATATATCGTATCCTATACAGGATTAAGCGACCTCAGAGCTGAGATTTCATCTACGTTAATGTTAAAATAACTCCACATCGGAAATCATGGATTGAAAGAGGACGAACGCAGTGGTACCTGGAATTTCATGATCACTAAGAGAGTCAAATCTTTTCTTCTTTCAGTATTAATCGAATAAGACCCTTTATTCCTGTTGTATTATTGGGGTAGGGCACGTGTGGCACAGGGGTCGGAGGTGTAACGGCTCACAGCGCAAGAATGTGAAAGACGTTCGCGGGAGTGGATGATAGTGAAGAATTGATTGTAAGGTATCTGTGAGCAATGAAAGTATTTAACTTATCTTAACCGTTTTGTTTACTGCCTACTCTTTTTAATGGCAAGGTATATTGCGAAATATAGCTTTAATGAAGCTGAGATATTTGCAAGAGTCCGGATTGCAGGTGTTTGCGGTGGTGAACGAACGCGCTATTGTCCTTTCCGGGGAGTAACGCGTTCACCACCACACCATGCGGGTCCTTCGTTTCGCCTGTCTCTCAGCTTGTTCTATCGATCCTCTGACATCAGCAATCACTCAACAGCGGGAATGGTCTATGGAGCGCAAATCGACAATGAACCCAGTTAAGCTGAGGCTTTATTTTTTTTTTAGTTTTTTTTTTGAGAGAGGCGAAACGAAGGACCAGCTTGGTGTGGTGGTGAACGCACTTCCCGGAAAGAAAGGACAATAGCGCGTTCGTTCCCCACCATAGACACCTGCGGTCCAGAGTTTTGCAAATATCTCAGCTTCATTAAAGTTATATTTCGCAATATACCCTGCCATCAAAAAGAGTAGGCAGTAAACAAAAACGGTTAAGATTGACAAACAACTTTATTTGACTTGACGCTTCGACGTCTTCGCCTTCCTCAGAGCCGATGATCCGAGTTGATTGTGTGCAGTGCTTCGTGCTATTGATGCGGCGTCTTTGCCGCCGCATTCACCTATCACCTGTAGTCCCGTTGATCGTCGAGTGGCTCGAGCGGGCGCCAGTAAATCCTCCATTTTCCCCTTCATTTTCCTTTATTATTTTCGTTATATTCAGTAACATATGTCTGTGGCGTGCCAGGCGGAATTTTTTCAAGGCAATGTTGTGCTCAATTGCATCTTTCTGGGCAATCCCACAATAAACGCGTATTTGTTAGAATTGAACAGAATCTCATGTCCCTTTAATTAGTCATTAGCTCTTTCACCAGTTTTACCGGCGAGTAAATCGAGTGTGGAACAGCAAAGCCCCACTTTGTCCCTGTCATGTACGAGAAGAGCTCAATGTGATCTGTACGCACCGGAAATTCGCTAAGCAGTATATTTTTCTTCTAGGTAAATCATGATGAACTGCTATCGTCGGCTCGGGGCCCTCCTGCTGTACATTTGACGAGATCCCGTGTTGTCGAAATCGAATAACATTACCTCCGTCGGGGCGAAGATTGTGTAGTTACCGGCCATCGCCTTTCACTACCGTGTTGCCTCGTTCCAGTGTTCGCGCGATTTTCTCGATGGTAAGTGCAGTGAGTTTTCGTATGGTACTATCACCTTTTCGAGACCTGTCTTAACGTTAATGTTAGTATCGATGTAAAATTATTGGTGTCGAAGGATTTTTTAAATACTGAGTAACGAGACCATGGCTGTGCACGGTTTCTCGACCACTTCTGCTTCAACAAGGTCGAAGACGCTTTTTTTAGTCAGCAGAATTGAGAGAAGCCTTATATAAAACATTAAAAAACAAAACGTTTGCGACACATATAGTCCACATAGCCGTCGTGTATTAGGATGAGCACAAGCAAAAACGAACCGTCTCGTACTTGTGACATGGAACCCCTTGTTCATCCAGTTTTTCGCAGGAAAATAACCACGGGTAACTCGCTGGGTTCTGTTATGCCGTAAATTAACGCTTTGTTGCACTTTCTAATGGAAATATCGAATTTTTTTTTTGAATTTGCAATCCCCTAATGAATTTCTTGATCGTCATCGATGTTCGGCTTCTCCCGTGGAAACCTCAACAGACTTCTCTCAAGTGCCTTAAAGTTAATTACTCTGAAAATTTGATTAGGGACACTTACCAAACTTTACTGCTGGATGTACGCATGCCTAGTACAGGATGGATAATCCGTTGAAGAACAAGTTATTATCAATGGATAGACGTATCAGCAGCAATCGTCTTGTATAAAAGAGAGCTGCTGGGTGAGGTTGCCTTATTAGAGCCCTGCCCTACTGAAGAAGATGCGACGACGAAGACACCACATCGAGAAGACGAGCGACCGCAGACCAGCGACTCGTATCATCGGATTTGACAAAGTCGAGACGTCAACTGAATAAAAATCTTTGTTAACTTCGTACTAGCTTAACAATCCAAGAAAGTTTTGGTATATCATTTCATGCATTAGGAACTTCTTTAATATCTTTATCACTCACTTGTATACTTCGATGGCCCGTCTTCACTGGTTTTGCGGGCTCCAGCATAATTCCCATCCCTTCGTATTTTTACTAGTTTAGCTATTATGCTTCCCTGGCGTCCTGAGGCCAGCCAGGTTTGGCCCTGGTCGCCGCCCTTGTTGATCAGAGGGATATTTGTCACCATACGGACTAGTTTGATACCAGGATGGTAGTGCACCCCAATAATGGTTTACCCCTAACTGGGTTTGCTGGTATTGGGCTCATCAGGTAGTCGCAGCCCTTGTGGATAAGAGGAAGATTTATCACCAAGCGACTAGTTTGATAGCGGGACGGTGGTGGATCCCGGCATTAGTTTACTCTTAGCTGGGCTTCCTGAAGGAAACGCCGGACTCCTCACCTTGGGAGGCCCTGCTGGTGTATAGAATCCCCAGCTGTACAACGTAGCCAGAGACTCAGGAACAACTTTCAGCCACGATGAGGCGGTAAACCGTTGGTAGGAATATCTCTGGTATATCCTCCATATTTGCAATACATAGAGATTATTCGGAATTTCGTGAGCGAATGCGGTCATAATGGTGCTATACTTATTCATATATTTATTTACACAATATGTAAACATTGTTAAAAATTATATATTCAACATATCTGAACAACAACAGCTTTAACGCATAACAACATGTTTGACAACAACAACAAGAAGAAGAAAATTGGACAGTAACATTCTTATAAAAAAAAATATAAAAAAAGTAAAGTACGACAAAATCGCAATTATGAGGTGCATAGTCGTTGCTTCGGATGCCATTTGGCCTCAACTGTCGACTGAATTGCTTTTATATTCTCGACAGCAGTAGGTTTATCATTCAATGGGCTCATGGCCAACAAGACCTGGAAGAAAAATTGAAACCTTTGGAACGTCAAAGCTGGAAGGGCTGACAATAACCATTCTTATAAAATAATATGGACGGGAGAACGGAAAAAATGTTGAAAACTCACTACTCGAGATGTTATTTTCACACTGGCGTACGCCACACTGTAGGCTTGCTCAGAAATGTCGGCACTACGACGGCAGTGTTTGCGCTCAATTTCAATAAGAATGGAATAAATCTGTCCCAAATAACAACGCTCCCATGTGCTTATCGAAGAATCCTGAAAAACTAGACATCAGTAAACAGATCCATTGGTCCATTGGTGAAAAATTAACAATTTCTGGATAACAGTGAATAAGCACTCTGGTTACCGGCAACAGCAAATTTGAAGTGGTGTAACTCGGAAATACTGAACAATACTAATTAAAAGAAGAAGCACTACAATCTATGCATTTCTTTTCTCTCTGGTAGAGTAGATTTCTGGGGTTCTGGAAGTAATAAATTTTTCGAAAGCGATTTTAGCAGCGGCTTGGTTGTTGAAAATTTGCACAGTAACTAGTCGTCAAATGTGTGGAAAAAATGGGAAGAGATCCTCGTAGCGTGTTCAATACTAAAGAAACCGAAGAAGACGAAGACGTCGAAACGTTAGCCGATAATAAATATTATCAACCTCGTGTAAGCTCATCAAGGAAAAAAATACTAAAGAAACCATTCAGAAAACTGTTGAATTAGTCGGCAGCAGACCATCACCATAATCGAAACTATTTAGGAAGGAAGTCCATCTTTCTTCAAATAAATTTGACTTGTTACATCTTCCGTAATGGATCGGTCCACTAATTGATGAATTCGCCGTCGTCAGAGGGGTCGTTGCTGTACTGAAAGAATCTACGTCACAAAGCAGACTAGCTTCTACTTCATAGCAGGCGGCAACTACCTGCTGTAAAGACCAACCGCACGAAAGGTAATAGCGGAAGGCGAACGAACATACGAATACTACCAACTTTATAGATGACAGATACCAAGGAATAAGACGAGTTGAATAGGTGCTGAAATGCTCACGGTGTGTGAAGAGGGGCCAACTTGGTGGTTGTCGTGTACGATCTTCTCTCCATTGAACACCACAATGCGATGAAGTAGATTCGTTTTCTAGCATAAAATGAGCGCAGGGCAGGACTATATAAGAACGCAGCTCAAAGCTGTAAAATCAATTCGTTCGGTACCAATTAATTCCGTGTACTTTTTGCCTTTACAGTACGTTCAACCTGATCGTGAATTTTTGAATGATTGTTGACTGGTTATGCCTAGTTCTTCTGCAACGGTTACCTAAAAGGTTACCCATAACTACCACGTCTAGATGTTCCGAAACAATTGCACACGATTCCATGACTTTGTTGTTTTCAACTCATACCCGGTAGGCAAATTTCCGAACAATCTGCTCAATCCCGTCTTCACAAGGTTCTTTTTCATACATTTTCATAACATTTCGACATGGTGGCTGCAAATTCATACGTCCAAGTTCGCACTAATGAAGCAAAACAACATGCCTTGCTTGCTCTAGAGGAACAATATAAACCAACCTAAAATCACTCACCCACGAATCTCTGTCATATGAGGTACCTCGAGCCTGTTAGTCGCGAGGCTACGAGGCGCTTCCCCAGGGGGTTAATCGCGCACCAAAAGCGACCTTTGCTTCCCTGAGACGCACCCACGGATCCAGGGGATTGACTCCCTGTATCTGCTGCGCCAATTTGGCACATACTTTCTGTATTTACGAGGCGTAATCATGCATGCGTGTGTGGGTGCGTTCTCGCTTTATGCGGATTGTATTTTACGAGTCAACTCGGCCAAAAGCCTGCAATTAAGTGACAGGGAAGTATATGGGAGGCGGTTAGGAGTCGCCTCCAACAAATAAGCTCCATGTCCACTCTGGGAGAGCCTGGCAAGCTACCCGTGAGAATAACCAGCCCCCACGTTCAGAGCCCAGCAAGCTATACGTGGATATCAAATATGCTAAACACAGTAAAAAAAACGGGCCTCATTCCACTGACCACGAAAGAGCCCCCAATTTCGCAGCGTTGGGTAGGACGAGTACGGAGAGGCTGCTAAAATCTCAAGGCCAATAGAAGCTGCCTGGATCAAGAACTATGGTGACGATCTGTACCTAAAATGCACGTACACATGCATCCGAGTCCTCGATAGAAGACTTGCTCATGCAAGCAAGAATGATAAGGTACGACGTCATCGGCCTGGGCGAGACGAGATGACGACACCCATTCAACGCTGTCTACGACACTGGAAAAGAACTGTCCCTCGGAACATGCGGCAGTGGAGGCGTAGGCGGTGTCGGCGTTCTCGTCAACACGAGTTTGTCCATGAACATCGATTCTTTCGAACAGCTTACAACCCGAATCGGACGTTTACGATTAAAAAGATGTGGATCAACACCGGCTTTGACAATCTTCGTCGTTTACGCACCAACATCAAACTACGACGAAGAAGAAGTCGAAGCGTTCTACATGGACTTGGAGAAGTTCCACAGAGAAGGCCATACATTCTTCAAACTCATCATTGGACATTCTAATGACCAGATTGTACCAAGAACGTCTGAGGAGCGTCACATTGGGACCCATGGATTAGAATGGAACAAACAGGGTGTGGGCTATCTGAGTTTATCTTGACGACAAAGACCATCTGTGGCAACTCGCAATTCCGAAAGCCCCACCCACAACGCTGGACGTGGGAGGCTCCCAACGGAGAGTACCATAACGAAATAGACCACATCATAGTAAATAGAAGGTTTTGCCTAACCGATGCGCTGTGTCCCAAAATTCTACACGGAATCAGTCCACCGCCTACTTCGTGCAAAATTCCATTTCTCGCGGAAAGGAGAAAAAGCCACTAAACTCAAAAACCGAAGTCCCAGAACCACCACAAACTGGGACTTATTCAACTCATTAGCCGGCAGTTGAAAAGATGTCGTTGTCGACAACATCGACGAGGAATACGATCAGCTCATTCAACATCTTCACGTTAACGCCATGAAAGCTTCGAAGGTCAGCAAGAGACGTCTGTCTCCAGAAACTCTCGAGCTAATACGCCAGCGTGGACGCCGCGAATTAACGTCCGAGCTTGCGAAACAATACAGACAAGTAAAAGATCTTAAAGAGAGAAGACCAGCAGTAATGGTCGAAGCTGCAGAGGCTGGGAAAAGCATTCGCAAGGCCCGCGGAAGCTTGGCCAATTACAAGACCAAGATGATTGCACTCCGACACCCAGACGGAACACTTACAACGACCAGAAATGCAATGGAGAAAACCATTCACGAATACTACTCAGATCTCTTCGATAGCTGTGCCTACCTCCCGTCATTCGAAATAGAGAATGGATATGTTGTACCACCTGTTCTCCCTTCCGAAATTCGACATGCCATTTCGTCGGTGAAAAATCGAAGAGCACCAGGTCCGGACAGGATAAGATCAGAACACCTGAAAAACCCTCCGCCAGTCCTCTTAAACACACCGGCTCGGCTCTTCACACGTTACCTGTCTCAATGCAAAGTCCCTACTCAGTGGAAGGCCAACATGGCTGTATTATTGTTCAAGAGGGGTGACTTACACGATATCGGCAACTATCGCTCAATCTCCATGCTCCCTGTCGTGTCTGCAAACTTTTCACTCGAGTAATCATGGTCCGGATCAACACGGTAACAAGGCTCATAGAAGTACCGCGAGAGTACAAAAGACCGCTCTGTCTTACTTTGAATGATTTACAGAAGGTCTTTGATTCAATTGAGATAGAAGCAGTCATGGAAACCCTTGATAGTCAAGGAGTCCCTACTCAGTACATATATATTCTTCGTGAGCTGTACAAAAATTTCACAATCAAGATATCACCGTTCCACAACGATATTAACGTTGACGTCAAAAGAGGAGTTAGGTAAGGTGATACCATCTCGCCAAAATTATTTACCTCCACCTTCCAGAACGTCATGCGAACACTGGAATGGTATAATATGGGAGTGAAAATCAATGGTCGGCAGATAAATCATCTTCGCTTTGCTGATGATATCGTTCTTATAACACCAGACATTAGCCAAGCGTAACGTATGCTTCCGGACTTTGATAAAGCGTGTGGAAAGATTGGTCTTCGACTAAATCTCAAGAAAACGATGTTCATCAAGAACGGATTGCTTTTGTTTGCCCCATTCACGCTTAACGGAACGAATATCTCTGAATGCTCCAGTTGTGTCCGTCTAGGTCGGGAAATCAATGTAATGAGCGACTTAGATCCAGAGGTAAGCAGAAGGAAACGAGCGGCTTGGGGAGCTTTCAAGAGCATCGAGAATCTAGAGAAGAGAACAAAGAGAACGGTGGTTCCTGCTTTAACCTGTGCGTCGGAAACCTGCTCTCTGCATAAGCAGGATAGAAGATATTTGTTGAGCGCAAAGACGGAAGGAAGTATCCCTCGTCACACAACTAAGAGAAGACTGACGCCCGCTCGAGTCATTCGACGATCAAAGAGACTACAGGTGACACAGGTGAAGATTACTCATTGTATCAATTTTAGGCAAAGGTGTACACAGGAAATTTCTGATCAAGCCAAGAAATAAGAATGAATGAAATATGAAGCTGAATGAAGCTCTCGACGTTGTTTAACCCGTAAGGAATGCGCCCTGCATTCGACTTCAATTAGCATCGTCAGAGATGATGGAGTGCATATCTAGCCGTCATGATGACTCGCAGTGGCCTACCGATGTATTGAGCTAGTGCTGCTTTCCTCCCAGACAAGTCAGGTACCAATTTTCCGACCCTTGAGGGACGGAGAGCTTGCTTGGGACGACGAGATCGATTCCATGCGTACTGCAGAGCGCCTTCGACCGCTGCGTCCCAAGCGCCATTTGATCGGACATCTACGCCGTGCCAAATGAAGTATATTAATACTGAAAGTAACACGCTTACTAATAAATCACGTACTGTTATGATGGAAGCAATCCACGAATGAAGATTCATTCTGTAGAACAGATCATGAGCAACAGAAGGCATTTGCACTGCAGATTTAAGAATAGTTAGAATAAGACGACGGGATGCCATGTCAAGCATACAAGTGGGAAATAACGACAGCATCAGTTTAACGCCAGAACTGCAAAAAAAAACCCCTTTTCCATAATCCTATAATATAATCCTACAACCACGGGGATTGTAAAACAAAGATAAAATACTAATATTGTAAAAAATGTGCCTAGAAAACAAACCGATTTTGAAGCAGATTGTAATCCATTGGTTCAATTAGACCTTCTGATATAAGGGTTAAAATCCACTCTCGTTCTTGGTGGTGATGATCTGTCGACGAACTGAGCAGTAACTTATATAGTTCAGGCACCTTAAAGAAATTTTTCTTGTTCGTATTTGACAACTACCAAGGCAGGACAAAAAAAGTCGGGTATAAAAGCGACTCACGTTGTTCAGGTCGATAACCGGCTTTAAGCTAAAAAATGAAAGAACGGGGCTGAACAAAGGTGATTCCGGATGAAGAAAAAGTTTGGAGACACGGGAAAAGAAATGTGACACCACTAGAACAAAAAAAAAGATGACCCTGTGTCGTACATCGCAAAAAAAAAGAAAAAATAGCAGTGCTTATAGCGTTGGTTTTCTCGTACATATGATAGCGATATGCCAGGCGTGGCCGTAAACAGCTAACAATCCTCGGAAACGTATCGTATCAGCAGGGACGGCCTAATCATAAAATAAAAGCGAAAATATCAAAACAGACTGTGTGCCAATCGAGGTGCAACACTCTCGATACTCTGTTTAAAAATCCTCAATAAATAAATGTAGAGATACTTATGACGATCTTCAACAGCATCAACATCGAGTTCCTAGAAGAAGATTCCTTGTTCTTAAAACCTTCAACTCCTAAAATTAAGAACTTACCTGCAATAGGGATAAGAAGCTTTGAAGTACACAGTAAGCTAATTTCCGTACTGAAACAATTCTGGAGGACGTGCACGAAAACGCGAGAGACAACCCGTTGAACTCAACAAATGAGCGATACTTCAACTGAAATAACGGTAGCTGTTGACCAGAGGGAGATTTTCCACCATAGGACTAGCTTTATATTAGGACGGTGGGGGATGCTGGTATTGGTTTGCTCTTTGCTGGGCTCAATGATAAACACCCTAGACTCCTTCTGAACTTGGAAAGCTCTTCTGGGGGATTCTCCTCACTGTACATCGCAGCCCAAACACCTCCCATCTTACAGTGCTGACAAATCCCTTAAGAATATGTTGGGTATTCAACTCCATTAAGTATCTTGGAAGTGGATGAACACATATCTGAGGTGTACAATACAATTCTTAATTCACAAATCATTTGCTCGAGTACTTCTCAACAACACTCAGAAAATATTGGATGAAGAATAGTCATGCAACCAAAAAGGGTTTTTAAAGGATATCGAAAAGTACAACAGCTCACATTCACACGGCGGGACTTAGTGAAGTATTAGGTCAGAACAAGATAAAGCTTCTCTCACTTAAGGCGACTAAAGAAAACATTCAGGTTTTTTGAAACGGAAGCAGTCATAGAAAAAAAAAGGCAACCAGGACATTCAACATGTAAAGACCGTTCTTTATCCGTACACAACTTCACAACCAGAATATCACCAACCCACAACTGTATTAATAATAACGTAAAGAGGTACGACAAAGCACCTCCCTGACATTATTTGCAAACACTCTCCAGAACATGCAAAAACCGAAGTGTCTATTCGTTGATGACATTGTTCATATAACACTTCGGTGGTAAGAATAAAACGCATACATTTCTGATACCCTCATTAAGGACAACGGAATAAACACTCCCATAGGCCACAGATATATTTCGCGAATACTTTACCTAAGACCAAGTTTGAAAGCTCAAGGTGCGAGTGATTTGAGAAGCTTTGAAGACCCAAGATGATACCGAAGAGCGCAAAAAACACCTCGTACCCGCCCTACCACACGATTACACAAATCTCATGAAACGCGAAAAATACCATCAAACTGTACTCTCGTTACACTTCAATGAGTCTTGTTATTGAGTTGATGCGAACCATCGCAGTAAACTTCTACAAAACCCTGCTAGCTTATATAGCTGATCAAAGTCCAGTATTCTATCAGCTATTTAAAATGGACATTTAAGTACGCAGATATGCAGAGTAAGTAGACTGGACGAGAATTATTGATGCCGAGTAAATCTTCTCTTACTGGGTTGTTTTCAAAAAAAGTTTAGGGCAATGCGCTGATAAAGATGGGTGCTAAAATTGGACTTCAAAAAGAACTGCTAGAACAGAACATTCATCCTCTTTGAGAACAGTGCGAAAGGAGATGGATATATCCAAGATCACAACAGAAATCCTAGATGACTCTTTCTGTTCTTCTAGAACTAGTGACTATTCTGTTTACGTGTTGGGCAGCGATCACCTTTGTCTAGTAATTGGAAATTTTTCGGTTCTATAACTTGAGCGCACATTCCTTTCCTCAACAGGGAGTAAACTCCATAAAGAATACGAATGACGAAGTTCTCAGCGTTGATCAATTTCGACTCAAGCTTTCGACTTCATTAAGCATCGTTTGGAGGTGATTGAATGTATATCAGATCTTTACAATGACTTGCGGTGGCCTACCGTTGTATCCAGCCAGTGCTGCTATCCTCCCAGACAAGTCTGGTGCTAATTCGCTGACCACGGAATGATGGAAGGCTTGGCGGACCAGCGGAATACGGATCGATTCCATGTGTGTACGTATGTGTGTGTGTTGGAAGGATCCACCGACCACTGCGCCACACATACCTCGAATAAACTTCATAGATCATGAAAACCTCCTGTACCCTCTGGAAGCGTCGGAAGAAACATACATGCCTTGGTAGCTTGCAAGATCTTGGCTTACATAATAGTGCCGTGAAAACCTCCAATATGCCACCATTTTTCAGAGATGTTAATAACAGCATCTTTTGTAAATACTATCAAAAAGTAAGAAATCAAGTTGGCTGCAACACTGAGACTTATTTTCTTGAATCTTTTCGCTCCATTTCCATTCTGAAAAAATCAAAGGCAAAAATTGGGCAAAATGGCGACTTTCATTATCCGAAACCTTCGATTTAGGGAAATATCATGGTGGTCAACTTTATTGCACCGCTCTTCATTCGAACATTCCCATTTCTGAAGTCGCGAAAAGGCTAATTTCTAAATGATCGCTCATGTTCCTAGCTATTAAGGAATACAAGGACGGTTTCTCGTACTATCCTAACAATGAACACCGATGTGAATTTCTTCACAGGCGATGCTATCGACATGCTTACTAAGCACGATATTTACTACAGAGCTTCTCAATGACCTTTTAAAAATAGTAAACCTTCTACTATGAGGAAGGCAACGCAGTGATTTGAACTCGCCTAGGCTCACGAGTCTTCTCTTCACTTCGGAGTCGAGAAAATGGTACGACACTTATCAAGGACCACGTCACCCCACCCAATCCACGACGGAAGCTCAAGCACAGCCATCCCAGGACTCCAGGAAGAATCCAATTAATAAGCATTCAACGACAACCATAAAGAAGATAACAATCCTCAGGAAGCAACCGAACCCAAGCGATCAAAGTTTGAAAACCTTCGTGGGTGTTAGCTATAAAGAAATAAATCGAATGCAGGATGTGTTGGGATCTGCACAGCTCATGTGAAGATGAGTCGTGTAAAATTAAAAAAGAACCTTGTATATGTTATCTTTAGGGGGTGAAAGTTTAGGGGACAATACTTGTTAAAGCTCATTTTGCATACTCTGTCCAAGAAATCGACATTCAAAGACAAACTAGTATTGATGAGGAAATGAACTCTGTTAACTGCTCTACTACAGCATGTTTCGAGAAGCAATGATTTTCGTGTATCATACAAAACCGCCTCTCTCGTGTTGAGCAGTGAAGAGACGTTATGTTTGGTCTCATTCGCCTATATAATCAAATCCTTAGTATGGAATTTCGACATAGTCACGTGTGCTCAATATTCTGTTTGTCACCACCTTTTAGATAACTTTCAACTTCTAAACAATTATCCTACCCAGTACTGCTATTATAGATGGCTTTTTACTGTTCATGAATAATAATATCTGCCAAAAATTTGGGGAACTCCAATGTGAACGATCGTCTACACTCATGAGTGGGTTACCACTGTTACAAAGAAAACATGGCACTCATTTTTTGGGGTCGTGCCAATTTATAGGCACGTCATTAGTACTTTCCAATCAGTTGCTTGATGTCTTTTGGAAGAAAAAAATGTAATATGTTTACAATATATACACAGACTAGCACAACGCATGATAAATCGACATCACTTGCGTAGAAATTTTTTCATATTGGGATATTTGGATAGCCCGTCGTAACTGGTTTTGCGGGCCCCAGCATAATCTCCATGTTTCGGAGTTTTGGTAGTTTATCTCTGGTTCTCTGGAATCCTGAGGTCTGTCTAGCCAAAGTCTGCTCCAGTCATCACGACCACAGGCAGTCGCAGCCCTTGTGGATAACAGGAACATTTACCACCAAGCGACTAGTTTGATAGCAGGACGGTGGTGGATCCTAGCATTAGTTTATTCTTAGCTGGGCTTCCTGATGAAAAAGCCGGACTCCTTCTCACCTTGGGAGGATCTGCTGAGTACATGAATCCCCCGCTGTACTTCGCAGCCCGGCACCCAGGAATACCTTCCAGCCACGATGATACGGTAAACCACTGGGAGATTTGCATAGAAAGGATAGGTCAAGTAGACAAAGCAGATGCCCGGACTAAGAAATCGTAAGAAGAGCTTGAAATAAGCTTACCTCGGATCCCGGATGCATTAGGCTTAGAAATAAACGCAACAGAAATCGAACATCGTATATCAATGACGTCTCTCCTGTGTCGACATCGAATAACGGCCGCGAATGATTCAAGACGGTTTTCCACATGCGTAAGCCATCAAGAAGCTCCAAAACCTACAAAGTTTACTGCAAACAGAATTTAAAATGTAGTGAAATTATAACTATAACTACCTCACTGGGAGTGGTACGACTAAGGGTTCCTCCAAATTGTCCTCGTTTTCTATATATTTCCCTTGAATTTTCACCCCATACTACTGGGGAAATAACGCTGAAACTTATACTTCGACCTTCCTAAGAAATATGGATTTTAGGGGAAAACTGTCTAATACCAACCTCATATTAACTTTGTACGTATTTTCAAGCAGATCCATGACATCGAAAATTGACTTGTCGATGGACGAAGTTGTCGCGTTATATGATATCATTATTTGGGACAAAAATTGGAAATCCACACTACGCTGCACAACTTCACGAGCAGAAGGCTACAAGGATGGCAAACTGTATGAGCCGAATGGCAGAGTAATCAAGCGTTCTTACGTCATCCTTCTGATTGCGAAGATAGTCGAAAAGCGTTTCGATATGCAAAGGGGTCGAGGAAGAGTCTAGTATAGCATCTTTTATTGTCGTCCAAGAATCTAAACGGTATCAAATCCAGATACATGTAAACACTTCATAACACTAAGATTATAACGTGTTAACTTAAGCGGATACCTGCATATCCCACTACTATGAAAGATCGCAAGGGCCTAAGCATACCTTATATCTGATTGATATCCTGCTCGTTGGGCATTTTCAAAGACAGTCGCTATTACTGCATTTGATCCACGGCTACGTAAGCTTTCGCCATTAGTTTACTACTAGTTTATCAACCCTCTCAACGTTCTACCGCTTTATCGTGGATGGGAGCTGTTTCTAGGTGTCGTACGGCGATGTACAGCGGGGGGATTCGTCCATCCAGCAGGGTCTCCCAAGCTGAGAGAGAGTCCAGCATTTCCATCAGGAAGTCCAGACAAAAGTTAACCAGCACTAGCATCCACCACCGTCCTAGTATCAAACTAGTCGCATTGTGGCAAATCTGCCTCTGAAATCTCCACAAGGGCGGCGATTTCTCGTAGTGATGACGACCTGGAGCAGACTGGCAACGGACAGGGAACCACAATGGCTTAACCAGCAAATCTTCGACAAATGGTGATTATGCTGGAGCACGCACAACCTGTGATGATGAGCCGTTCAAGTATGAAGTAGCAAGTAAGGTCATCTTCCAATTGGAAAACTCCCATTCTCTTCTTTCGGGTGACACTGCTGAGCAACGAACTTCCTAAGTCTTCATGACGAGGATGCAACAAATTGCAAAGGAGTGTTAGTTAAAGAGTACCATGAACCAAAGTATAGAAAACACTAAGTTGAAAATTATCAACATTTTAAAATCAAGACTTCTGTAGGTGTAATTCTGGTCCACTAATATCTGTCAGGGGTACGTGTAATGCAGCGGTCAGAGACGCCTTGCAACAGACATAGATTTGACCCCACACCCCAGGTTCACAAAGTTTTTCATCGCTCCGGGGTCGGCAAATTGCTACCAGACCTGTTTGGGAGCATTGCAACACTGGCTCGATCCATCGGTAGGCCACCGCGAGTCATTTTAAACGCCAGCCATGCAATCAATCACCTCTGATGAAGCCTAGTGAAGTCGGAAGTTGCACAGCGCACTCCTCAGAGATGGATCAACATCGAGAGCTCTATTTTCTATTCTTTTTTACGATGTCAGTATGTTATGAGTAACTGTATTCCTAGGTAACACCACGCACACATGTATGACAAACCCAAGTAACACCTTACTTGACCTTGTTTACCACATCAATTGCATGTCCTGATTAAGAACATGGAAACCTACAAAGTTAAAAAGTAAAGGATAAAGCTCTCGGTGTTGAGCGCTCCCTTAGGCATGCGCTATGCACTACACTTCATTAAGCATTGTATGGACGTGATTGACTGCATATCTGGCCTTTACAATGACTCGCCGCGGCCTACCAATGTATCCAGTCAGTGCTGCTATCCTCCCAGACAAATCTGGTACCAATTTGCCGATCCTGGAGGGATGGAAGGCTTGGTGAGCCTAGTGTGTATGGATTGATTCCATGTGTGTTGCACGGCTCCTCCGACCACTAAGCCACACGAGTCCCCTCACCACAAAGTCAACAATTTACAGTCTATCACTGAGACCTAATGTTTTTTTGTAAACAAACCTCTTAGTTCATGTTCATTCATAGCAGTATACACATCCTTATGAGCACTGCTAACATATTCCTTTCTTCTTTTCATTGAATGAAAGCTCAATATGCTTCAAAAGCAGTTAAGCTCCTTGTGCTACAAAGATGACAAGGAAGTCAAAGGAATAAAAGTATGACAAGAGTTGCCGCGACAACTTTCTTACTTAGTAAACAAATCTCAGGACAAAGCACATTGCCAGCAGACACTTTTATTGTAAAGACAGCTGTGTAGAGGGAAAAGGCCCCGAAGGCTAACTCTAGACAGCGTAAAGAAGCAGTATGAAAGCAGTTATAAGTAGAAAAACTATGACAGAAACACTTGCGATAGCTACCTAGCAGATGAATATGCGATCCATGCGATCAGATGTTTCTAGTGATAAAACAACTGACTATAAAAGAGTAAGCTCTAAAAGAACAACTCTAGAGAGTATAAAGAAACTCAGTATTCACATGAGAAGTTTGAGGAACTTCCTGCTTTGAAATACAACATTTCATGAGTTGATAAACTAAATATATTGCTTAATTATTCAAATGTAGAAGAGAAATAGTGAGGTGAGTCATCATTTCAAAGAAGTAATCAATAACTGATTGTCTGCACCAATGAGACATATGAAAAACGCCATCAAAACTCTACTTGGGACCAGAAATCATTCAACATAGTTTTCGTAGAGGATACAGCCTCATGCCTTTCATCGCTATCATCGTCCTAAAGCACAATAAATAACACCCACGTTTATAAAAGAAAAAATGTATGATGGGTGAAAACGAAGGGTTATAGGTGCTACCTACCATGACACCCAAGAACGCATTTTCTAACTGTCTCGTTCCATACAACAACTTTTCTCCATGCTGGGATCCCCGATAGATTTCGATGCTGGTCGAAGAACACGGGTAAGAAGGCAAACTACTTTTTACATCACTGAAAAAATAATAGCAAATGGAACGACTATTATGTTGAAAAGATTAATCGCATTTCGATAAAAGTTTACACTTATCCATTAATACAGTACCTAGAATCATGAAAAACTTACACACCAGACGTAACCGTCCCATTTCTATAACTCATCATCGCTAAGAGGTGTTACTGGGTGTCGAGCTGCGATGTAGAGCGAGGGCATTCGTCCCCACAGCAGGGTCTTCCAAGCTGAGAGGGAGTCCGGCGTTTCCATCAGAAAACCCAGCTAGGAATAAACTAAAACCAGGAACCACCACCGTCCTGGTATCAAACTAGTCGCAAGGTGGCAAATCTCCCGCTGATCCACATGGGCGGCGACTGCCTGTGGTGGTGACGACCTGGGGCAAACCTTTGCCTGGCTGACATCGGGACTCCAGGGAACTACAGTGGCTAAACCAGCAAAACTCCTAAACAATGGAAATTATGCTGGGTCCCATACAACTAGTGAAAACGGGCTATTCAAGCATTCTAGTATGTAGATATACATATGAACTTGTCAAATATTATTCCCATTTGTCAGATTTGGTTAAATTAAAATTTAAGAACAACCATTAGGGCTCCAGAACAAAAAAGTGATAAAGACATGGAAAAACAATTTTGGAGCCACCGTGGGGTAAGCTCGAAGTGGTGAAATAGCCAAGTTTGCGTCTCACTGGCAAAAATGTGAAGTTTCTCCTGGTTTTGATTCCAAACAATAAATTCCAATAAGAGCTCCGATATAACGACTTAAATTTTAAACTCCAACTTATTTCTGGTCACATAAAAAAGGGTAAAGCTCTTGGCGTCGATCAATCCTTGAGGAACGCGCCATGTATTCGACTTCATTAAGTATCGTTGGAGGTTAGGTGATTGAATGCATATCTGGCCTTCACAATGACTCGCGGTGGCCTGCCGATGAATCGAGCCAGTGCTGCTATCCTCCCAGAGAAGTCTGGTACCAACTTGCCGACGCCGAAGAGATGGAGGGCTTGGTGGACCGTGGGCGCGGTGATCGACTCCATTTGTATTGCAAGGCGCCTACAACCTTTGCGCTATACGCGCACTCTTTCACCCATTTTGGTCACATATGGATCAAAACGAGTGTAATGAAATTAGTGCTCTTTTAATCAAAATAATGCATTGAAAATGTAACAAAAAAATAACAAGGTAAACCAAACATGTAACTAAGTTCCATTGTACGGTATGCAGGACTACTAAACTTTGACAATGACGCAAAAAAGTTACCCTGATTTCAAAGACGCTCTGCGAGACTGATGGCTGAGACAAAGGCTACTGTTAAAACGCAGGCTGCTTATACCAGATTTCGATGAACTGTAAAATAAAAGTACTCATAGAAACAATAGTCCAAATCACAGCAATACCCAAGGCAATGTAAGATCCTAGTCCAAACATTATGACAGAGTACTGATACCAACTTATACTGAACAACCTGCACGGAAGTGGAAACTGTAGTTCAGAACCAAAAGCTGAGAAGATAGGACGATTGCAACGAATGCCTTCGAGATCGTCATCACAATCGGAATCCTCATTATCGTCTGTACTGCCAAGTCGTTCTAAAACATGATTCGTCTGGTTTAAATCCTCAACCAATCAATTATGATCAATATTCCGGCAAAATTGATATTACCCAGTACCTTATTTCCTCTTACCTAAATACCTTATTTAATATATAAATAATGATGGCAGTTTTTTCATTACTACCTATAATTTGTAGACGGTTAGATTGCTTGAGGAGCCCAGTGCCTGACCGACTTATAGAAGTTTTGCACGGTTACTTTTGGTTTAGAAAAAACGTCCAGAACTGAGATTCACAACGAAAATCTCAAGATAAAAATCAAATTTTTAAGACCTCCGAAGGAAATGCAGCAAGGAAAACACCAACTAAACGCCGAGGCACTCTACTACACGCTGTTTTACAAACTCAAACTGTTCAGTCGATCCTGTTCTCAAACACAAGCCTGGACGCAGAAATTTTAGAATGAAAGTTCTTGTGAGCTCCTTAAAATCATAGTTCTGCCGTTTCAGAGTAAGACAGCTTTCATCTTATTCGCAATGAAAGACCTTACATGAGAATAGGTCTTGCAAGATGAGTACAATGAGAAGAATAGGTCGTACAAGCCTATTAACTGCCTTTTCTTCTAACATACTATGATATTCCTAAAAGTAAGTAAGAAAAGGCATTTCACTAAAAATAAACTTGCCTTTAAAGATAGGCTCGCTTTCTCCCCAAAAATTACAGAGATGGAGCAACTCGTCCATCAAAACGGTGTCGTCATTCGCCTCTTCACAACCACTGAAAATGCAAATAGCAATAGAAATCACCACTGGACATAAAAATTCAGAAAGAGTTGTAAAAAAGTGCAAATAAGACAGGTAACAGGTAAGAAGATGATAAATGCCAAAAAAGTACCAACACATACAAAGCTCTGGCAAGTGAGTTCCATGCTATGCCTTTCTTATGAAGAAACGTAGAGGTTGACATGGTTAACGGCTCCATCTCTGATAATATAGGCTCTTTATCGAAGTGGACACCCTGAATTAACGTAATTCAGGAGGAGCTGAGCAAACCAACTTCACCACATAACGACCGAAGCTCAGATCTTACAAGCTTTCGAAAGGAAAGACGCCTAACTTCATGTCGGCCACGAACCTCCTGTTTCATGAAAACAGATAGTAATCTCCAATAAAAAAAAGATTTTAGGGGTTGGGAGCATAACTGAGCTACATAAGAGGTCTTGCCCTACACTGTAGAGGTATACATTGCATATGTCCTAGTAGTTCTCAGAATTTTTTCTTTGCTACTGTGGCTCAACAAAACCCCCATTGCCATCAGCATTTTAAATGTTTTGCAACTTATTTTAAGACATTTCGCAACTTTTCTTACTTGCCCAGCCCATGCAATCACCATTACTTAGCATAGCTATTGCAAATGGAACAATAGGCAAATATGACTCAAATTCCCACTAAATGAACTCGTCCGAAAACACATTTAAATTATTAGTGTTTTCACAGATTACATCTGATGTAAAACCTCTGTTGCGTAAGTAAACGACCTGATACAAAAGAGCGACAAAAAGCTCCTCGTAGCAAAGCAAATCATTGAAAAGGAAATGCATAGAATGCAACGCACTTCATCCACTCTTGGGCTCCCGCGCATATATAGCATTTAATTCGGACGTATAACATAACCATTTAATTGAAAGCTCATAAGTACAAAGGTTTATTTGGTTATACTTTCTATTATGGTGCCTGAGCACGGTGGTGGTTCGACATCGCCCGATCTCAGCAAACCTCTCATCAGTAGGGGTGAAGAAATTGGTAACAGACTTGTCTGGGCTCTACTAATTCTCTGAAATAAATGCAGCAACTCTCTAGCACAGCTATCCTAAGACTCGATGGAGAATCACGTTGACCGACATTTAACCAAATTTACAAAGAAGACAACAATTCTCAAGCAAGAACCAAATCCACGCATGAAAGTTTGAAGAATTTCGTTGGTAAAGGATGGGAGGAAGCGAAAGGAAACAAAAGTGCTGGGATCTGCACATTAGATGTACATGGACAGAATATATAGTTACTAGAGCTCCAATTATTATTGTTTTCTGCACCACCTGCCGTCCCACAGATCGTCTACTGATCGAGCGAGAGCCAGTAAATCTTCCGCTTCTTCGTATCACGCACAAGAGTAGTTCTGTGGGTTCTCCTCGCACTAGGAACTCGTTCATCATCATATCTTTCTTTCTAGGGTTTTAGTGAAGACCGCTGAACATCGCGTCGGTGACCATCCTTCACGCCCCCCCACCCCCCATGAGAAAAGAATAGGCATTGAATAAAAAATGAATACATTGTGCTTTATACTACATAATGGAATAGAGAGCATAGGTGATGTAAAAAATATTTTATATTCAAAATGTGTAGAACTGAATGATAGAAATGTAGACACACACGTAGAAAAATAGCTACCTTTCTTTTGAGCGCTTCTTTCCTTAGAACTGTTGGACCATCGAATACAATGTCAGAAAAAGAAAAGCTGGAGCGACCACGTGCAACTTCGGGCATGCCCTTATTGTAAGAAACTATAACAGTAGGAATTTTGACAAGTATCAATATTACCGTAATGTTGATGAGATATTTGCAAAACTCCGGATCGCTGATGTGTGTAGTGGGCACCGAACACGAAATTGCCCTTTCTGAGAGCTAACGCGTTCACCACCACGCCATACGGGTCCTTCGTTTCGTTTTTCTCTCAACCATGTTATTGACCTATAGGTGATATCAGTAATTGACGTGTGATGGCTGATAACGCCCAGAGGTCACTATTGTTTGTGCTTCTCTATACTGCTAGTTTTAGTAAAGCTATGAAAGCACTAAAACCAGTGCTTTCACATTAAATTTCCGTTTGAATCAAAGACAAAAATCTAATTTTTTTCACAGCTCGCCTTCGCTAGAAAGCGACACTTAGGTATATATAAAGTTATTTACATGACTCAAAACGATGGCCTTTGAGGTGAGGACACCTCCAAGCAACAGACTGGTAAAAAAAAACACTCGCAAAAATCTTCAATTACCTTAAAATTGGCAGCGTCAGTGTGGCCCCGTACACAACTTATCGCAGGCTACCAACATTATCACAATACTCCACGAACTTTGCCCTTTGAAATATCCGGCGGTCCATCCGGCCGACAAGAGTTGAGAAAAACAAAACGAAGAAAAGAAAGAACAACAGTAGCACCTGATTCAAAAACGAGAGTCACTTGATAAGAATATGAGGAAAGCACGATGTGATAGGTCCTAGTTTAGAAAAACCCAGCTAAATGATGGTATTACAGGTCATTTCTACTTAGAGCACACAGATGGTGTACACCTCCCAATGGTTTCCTCATCGTGACTGTGAGGTGTTCCTTGGTGTCGAGTTACGATGTACAGCGTGGTGACTCATCACCTCGGCAGAGTCCAAAGTCCCAAGCTGAGGAGTCCGACGTTTCAATAAGGAAACTCAGCTAAGAGTAAACTAATACCAGGATGCACCACCGTTCTGGTATCAAGCTAGTCGCATGGTGGTCTCCTTCAGAGCCACAAGGGCTGCGAAAGCCTGTGGTGGTGACTGGCTCAGGAAGACTTTCGCTAGGCTGACCTAGGGACTCCAGGGAGACACAATGGCTAAACCAGCAAAACTCCGAAAACATGGGAATTATGGTGGAGCCTCAAAACCAGTGAAGACAGGCCATCTAAAAATCCAATTAAAATGGCATGCAAATCACACTGTACAAAGAAGGTTTCGAGCATCCTAACACAAGTAACGAGCTTCAAGTAAAAGTAATATTTTATGTACACCACTTGATGACCACGTGCCACACGAATTTCGAGGAGAAAGGCACGAGTTCATAAAGGATTGGCATCAGTTCAGTAAAAGAACAACCGAAGAAATGCTGTCATACTCGCACTCTCATCATCCCACTCACCACCTAACACCGACAAAGTCCAATTCAAAATAGTTTTCTATAAACTTCTTGCGCTGAACGTAAGCACGTCATGTAACTTCCATATATATCTGTCAGCCCAAGAAAGATTACGCAGTTTAGTTGTACTTTTCCGTGTGGCGCAATGGTCGGAAGCGCTCTGCAATACACATGGGGTCGATACCCGCGCACCAGGCTCACCAGGCCTTTCATATCCGGTGTCGGCTAACTGGTACCAGATCTGTTTGGGAGGATAGCAGAACTGGCTTGACACATCTATAGGCCACCACGAGTCATTGTAAAGCCCACATGTGAATTCAATCACCATCAACGATGCTTAGGAAGTCCAATATGTGGCCCATCCCTCTGGGATTGATCAACGCCGAGTGCTTTGTCCTTCTCTTTTCTAACATTTCTGTAACTTCACTCTCTCATTACCTTACCAGTTACGTTAAGTTAAAACTGGAACATAAAACTGTCATCACGAAACGACGACAATGTTTAGCAATCGAGACATTTTTGTTCTTAAGCATAACATACGACTACTGAATTGTACTGACCTTTAGGAAATGAGCGGATTCCATACGAATTCATCAAACTAATGGCTGGGTGAGAATTTTAATTCTGGGGCACCTGTATCCTTTGCTAGACCTAAGCTGAATGACAGGAAAAACCATACATGACCAATGTTTTGAAGCTTATTTAACTCTTATCTACAACAGACCACTTTCGAATTACATTAATGTCAATCTTGAGGATTCGGTTTCACACAAATATGAAGCACAGTCTTCTATATGATGAACCAACACGAAGTTGGTATAAGCACCTATACTCGGGTAACGTCTCGGCCCGTTCGACTTCTTCAGAGCGGCTCTGATCCTAGTGATGGTCCCAAGCTATACTACTTACAACCAAGAGCTATATCAGTTACAGTCAATATAGCTACGGTCGAGAGCCTTAAGACATATGAAGCATATTTCAGCGCTTTTATTTACTTTATATAACTATCAATTCTACAGAATAACTATAATTCATCATAACAACCTCAAAGCAAGAAACGTTCAACAAATAGTCAAACGATGAAATCTAAATCATGTTGATGGGTATCCACAACATTCAGAACGATGCCTGACATGGTTGCGCAAGTGGCGACGACGGTGCCACGGAAACAACGCAACCCGTGGCAGTGGTGACCTACTGGCAAGCGAACTTGACCCAGTAGCTAGTGGCTCGACGCCAATTTGCACTATTACGGAGTCCGATATTTGGCCGGACGCCCTATCCTGGATATGGGATCGGGTCGACTACAGCTTGGAGCAGCATGGTTGTTGATTTTCGTTAAGAATATAGCTCTGTTTATAAAGATGCTTGAAGCATTAGCGTGCTAAGTGCCTGCGAAATAGATACAAATAGTCCAAGCTTCTAGAGAGGCTTCAAGTCATTGCTTCGAGAAAACTACCAGATCATTGCTTCTAGAAAAGCTTTAAGTCCCTGCCTCTACAAGAGCTTTAAGTCTCGCTTCGAGAAAAGCTTTAAGTCTTTGCCCCTAGAAGAGCTTTAGGTCTACGCTTCTAGTAATCGTTTACTCCTTTTCTGTGTATAACGAACATCTGGAGATTGTAGGAAGTTTTTCGTGAGACTGACTATGTCTAGGATTTGAACACATGTTTTTTTCTTCTAGGAAACACACTCCTGTACAAATTCTGCTTAGTTTTCTCTGGAATTTTCCCGGAAAAGAAGTGGAGAAAGTGGGAGCAGAGAATACTTGCTAACAGGCTTCATCTTCGCTTTCATTTTAAAGTCTGTATAAATACCAACTTTGTAAAGTGTAACTTGAATGCTATCTTGTACTGTTATTTGTGTATCCTTGTATGGTTCTACATTAGATCTTCTTGCTCACGTTATTCACGACTAAGGTAAAAGTCGGATTCCAATTGTCTCAGCGTTGCTTTGCCAATAGGGCACTACTTAATTGTTTGCATTGGTTGTTTCATAAACTGGTGTGTCGGGCTGCGATGTGCAGCGGAGGGA
The DNA here is from genome assembly GCA_009735665.1 of Angiostrongylus cantonensis. Lineage (NCBI taxonomy): Eukaryota > Metazoa > Nematoda > Chromadorea > Rhabditida > Metastrongylidae > Angiostrongylus > Angiostrongylus cantonensis. Next base: position 375,614 of record MQTX01000184.1, on the reverse strand, counting down.
TTCCTGCCCCCCAGCAAGACCTCCTGAGCTGAGAATGAGTTCCGCGTTTCCATCAGAAAGCCCAGCTAAGGCAAATCTCCCAGTGATCCGCGAGGGCTGCAACTGCATGTGGTGGTGACGACCTGGGACAGACTTTGGCCAGGCTGACTTAGGGATTCGAGTGAACCACAATGGATAAGCCAGCAGTGCTCCGAAAAAAGCAAATTATTTTGGGACCCGAACAGCCAGTAAAAATGGGCCATCCAAGGATCCAATAGGTAGGATAAAGACAAAACTCTCGGCGTTGATCAATTCCTGAGGGATGCGCCATGTATTCGACTTCATTCATGCTTCGTTGGAGGGTGACTGAATGCATATCTGGCCTTTACAATGACTCGCGGTGGCCTGCCAATGTATCGGGCCAGTGCTGCTATTCTCCCAGACAGGTCTGGTACCAATTTGCCGACCCCGGAGGGATGGAAGGCTTGGTGGGCCATGGGCGCATTTCACGTGCGCGCCGCAGTGGCGCCTCCAACCACTGCGCCACCCGCGCTCTATACAATAGGTAAGTCTTGTAGACTAGTACACATACGGAACCCAATATTCACCGTTTGCGGTTGTCTTCTTCGTGAATTAGTGTTGCTCTATGACCCAACTTTGTCCTGTGCTTAGTAATCCTATCCTAGGAAAGTGCAAAACTTCAATCTGCTAAAATGCCTCTAAGAATTGTTTCCTGATGAAACCGTGGTCATTGTGTAGTTTGAAATCTTCTTCCGACCTGTAGAGGTCCCTCCGTCTCTTACTGTTGTCATTTTCAGGAAATGCGAAAAAGAAACAATACTTGCGCAGTTTGCCATGTCCTTCGGTCCACTCTGGCGGTGCGCTGGTCCTCCAAACTTCCTAAGTGCAACGTACTGCTGTTGTCTTGTCTTGTAAATCGTCGTACTATCGGCATGGAGTGGGCCGCGACGGTTTATTCGAGGACATTACAGTGCAGAAAACGATTCTGCAAGGACCATTATATTGAGGCGGTAAGGAGTACTGTTTCATGAACTTCAACATATTTGTTATAGGGGCGAATAGCACAGTGGTAGTGATGCCGATCAAGTTCAATCCTTCTCAAGGCTCACCAAGCCTTTCATCCTTCTGCGGATGGAAATCAGGTACCGGACTTGTCCGGGAACAAATCATTCTCTGCAATCCAGTAGGGAACGCTATAGTCCGGCTTTCTCAGCACTCCAGAGAGAGTCAACTCGACTAGCATTCTGCGATATTTAGGACGATATTAAAACCCTCATGCAGCAGCCGAAGTCTCGTGGAAAAAATTTGAAGAACTTCGTGGATGGTGGGTGCAAGGAGGCGAATCGATTAGGAGAAGTGCTGGGGCCTGCACAATAAACATGACAATGGGTCGTACAAAGAAAAAAGCCAAAAAAATGCTTTTATGTGAAATCCGCTTTAATTTAGGGTTCGTTCCTCGGTAGTCTTGTCCGGAGAAGATATGGTGGAGATATATCTTTTGGATTTGGTGGTGTACCATCGTACGTTCTAGAAGAGATACTAGCCGAATTGGCATTCTGCGTGATGAGGATTGATGTAAGAGCAATTTGTCACGTTTGCTTAGTATTTGTATATTTTTTGTTTATATTACATTGATCAAAGGCGCCTGTAGTGCAGTGGTCGGAGGCGCTCTGCAACAAACGTAGAATCGGTCCCCGCGCCCATGGCCCACCAAGCCTTCCATCCCTCCGGGGCCGGCTAATTGGTACCAGACTTGTCTGGGAAGATCGCATCACTCGTTCGATACATCGGTAGGCCACCACGAGTCATTGCAAAGGCCAGATGTGCATTCAATCACCTCCAAAAGATGCTTAATGAAGTTGAATGCGTGGGGCATCCCTCAGGGATTGATCAGCGCGGAGAGCTTTATCCTTCTTATTTTATGTGAATAGTCAACATTCGAATGCTTTATCCTTTGATCTTCTAGGAGCACGTGAAGCTAAACACTGACGATATAAAAAATTTCTATAAGGAATGTCTTTCGAAGTTCAAGGATATGATTGCTTGGAAACTAATGGATTCAGATATTTCGATACTTCGAGAACGTGTAAAACAGGAGTTAGAGGTACCGTTTCTTTAGTCAGTGACTCCTTTTAAAATACGTCTCATGTCAGGCTGCTGACGAATTCACTACTACGAATAATGACAGTCTCCAGATATCGGAAGCCAATACATCCGATGTGACGATAGAATCAAACGAAAACGACTTGGAGTTGTACACATTCAGACTGTGGAAAACAGAGAGTTCGCTACTAGACGAATTCTTCCTTGTTAAAGGCAGAAAACTTCTGAATCTGTTCCGCTTTTGTCCAATATGTGGCATGAAGCTCTCTCAGGCTTGCTTATCAGCTGATGGAAACGCTCCCATTGTGGATTTTGTTTGTTCTACTTGTAATCCTTCAGTGAATAGGTGGAATGGTCAGGATTGTGCAACGGATGTTCCGTGATGGATCTTTTACCACGACCGAAGAAAAAACCATGGATATGTTAAATGCGAAGTGCTTCCAAAGGATGGATTCTAATGATGGTTGGTGGTGCCGAAAGGGATCACTCCATTAAAATTTTAGGTTGAGCACTTAGCATAGAGGCATAGTTTGTGTGTTGTTCCAACTGAACTGCTGTATTTGTGAATTCCTTGATGACTTATTACCGATTCTTTGTAAATATGACTTCTTGATTTCTGATCAATGATAGCTGCGGGTTGTCTCTAGATTTAGACCACTTTGTTCCCCTACCCAGCTTTGAGCGAAGATTGTGTGTGACTTGTAGTTTCCTCCCATTTTTCTGCTGCTATACCAGACGCTTAGAATTCGTTGTTTGTCTTAATAAACACTTACTGTTAATTAGCAAACGGAGGAAAATATCGATTGAATTCATTATCGGGATTAGTAAGTTGTCGCATGTACTTATTTACCAGAGGTGAATTGGCTTGCTATTGCTCAACCATTGGTATTTGCTTAGAATGGTCGAAACATAGATGTAACTTATTCTCAAGGTGCTCTATAAACTGCTGTGTGTATTTACGAGACGTCTTCTAAACTTTCTCCTCTCCTGGAATTATTTATTGTGGAATTTCAAATAGTGCATTATCTTGTTGGCACTAAATTTCTTGAAATGTGCTCCATTACTTGTTTTGCTCTTAAGCACATAAATGAGAGCTTTTGTTGCTTTTGTGGTGTTTAGAATTACCCGTAGTCATCTCCACTTTTTATTGTACATGGTTTTCATCACAAGTACTAACTTCCCATAAATAAATGCAAATGTAGAGTGAAGTTTTCAGTTCTCACGCGGAACTTTATGAGGGCATTCGTTGTGCTGCAACGTAATTTGCAATTGTATGTCTTGTTTTTGTCCTACAACTGAGTTATAACCGTACTATGAAGGGTAAAGAGATTGATGTATTTTCGCCCATGAGTTTTGTCCACCGGTTATTGTAAAGACGCATCAGGTGCTCAATCCACCATTCTCTTCACCCAAGCATGTTTAACAATGTCTCAGTTCCACAGGCACAGTTCCAGGCCCCGATGATAACACTGCCGACTTATAGCTGGAAGCCACAATTTACATGTACTTCTCGTAAACCATGTGACAGCGTACCTTCAAAGGAAAAAAATCTCATGCCAAAGAAGGGCGATGTGCGTGGTCACCCTGCCCGAGAAAGGTGACCGAAGGTATCTTCGTTACTATCGTTTGATGTGCTTGTTGAGTGTGCTTTACAAGACCTTCATGAGGACTATCTTGTCACGCATATCACAGATGTGATGAGGGACAACAAGTGGAGCAACCAGGATTTCGACAAAGATTTTGCTGCATGAACCACATCCAAACTGTGTCCAGAGTTACTGAAGTTCCTCGCGAATACCACCTGATCCCAATATTAATTTGTCTCGACTATGAGGAAACATTTGACAGTGTCAAAACGAATGCAATCCTATCAGCGCTCGTCGGCCAAGGACTGGACGATTCCCACATAAAAACTCTGTCTGACTGTTATCGGAGCTGCACTACGAAAATACAGCTTTTCCATCCACCTCTTACCATATCAATAGGAAAAGGGGTTTGGAAGTGTGACACAATACCGCCAAAGCTGTTTAGTGCCGCACTGCGGTAGATAATGAAGTCACTCGATTGGGTTGAAGAAGGCATGCGTATTGATGGACTATTCCTATCAAACCTTCGTTTCGCCGATGACATCTTCATCTTCTCAAGAAGTACCAGCGAATCAGAAGCGTTGATCAACGGGAGCAATGTACACATAACTGAGAAGACCCAGTTCATGAAAAATTCATGGTGCGGAAGCGAAAACAGAAGTGCGTGGCTCTCTGATTGCAGAGAGCACCTCGTATGCATCTTTGGTGATCAGTGAACATGAAGGAGGAACCAGACAGAAAAAGAAGCAGCTTCGGCCGATTTCGGGCCTCTGAAGGGAATAGCAAGGAGGAATACCCAGAGGTCAGGTCACACGCGACCTAACCCCGTGTGTTCTCATCAATTTCTGGTGTGATGTGGTGCAGTCGTCAACCATATGCAACTATAATCAACTGTTCTAACCTTCCTCATTGGAAGTCATGTAAAAAAGCGGTGAGTTTTTCGAGAAGCTGTTGATCATGTAATTGCCATAGAGTTGTTCGTCTTTTTATAAGTATTATTGAAGCGTTTGGCCTAGTAAATTGTATATCAATATACCCTTCCAGGCTTAAATCGCTATCCGACGAACATTTTGTCTTTGAGTAGCTATCTGATGAGCCAATATGATAACACAACTTCTTTACACCGTCCTAACTGATGTACTTTTCCACATAGAGCATGCCTTGGCGTGAACAGCTCTGTTAGATTGTACTAACGATGAAACATCCTAGGACATTCCCCTGAGCACTGTCTCTAGTTTCTTCCGTTAAAGCTCCACCCATTGCAGAAGTGAATATAATGGCATCGTGAATCATCCCAGTCAGTATTCCATATCAGTATTTCGGTATATTGCTCAGTGTTTCGCTCAGCTCGTTCGTTCAATTAGTTGGCTCAACTAGTTTTCCTTTCCTACTGGATATCGCGAGATTGTTATTATTGTATCGTTATTACTGCTGTAAACACTTAAAGCCCAAGCGGGAGATTGTACTCCGCGGCAAATCATGAAGACCAGCGTGGCAAACTCGTACAAAGTCGAGAATCCTACTCTTAGCCAGTAGTTACTCGTGTTTTGAAGGCTGACTCGAAGAGCTATACTCACTGACGAACTAACACAACCAACATGTTGACTCCATTGGCTTAACTTTTCACTATGCAGCGTGTAACCAAAGTCGAAAAAATAAGGAGGCGAAGGATTTGATGAAATCCTATTGTATTCTTTATTTTTATTCGACAAGACCCATACTTCGCGGATCCCTCCACCTCTTGCATTCGATTCGTTTGCTCGCATCCACGATCCACGAAGGTCTTTCAGCTTCTTGCGTTTGATTCTGCTGCTGCTGGTGGTGGATTCTCATTTCGTCAAGGATGTCATATTTGTCGAATCGGTTGTAGCACTGTGTTTGTAATGACTGCCAGATGTTGAAGTGGAAAAACTGAAAGTAACGAGAACAGTTCCTAAATCAATTTTGCCGACACGTTACAGCAAAATTATTCAGTAATACGGCGAATGGGAGCCAGTAGCGCAGTGGTAGTGATTCCGTTCACTACATGGAGGGCTCGCCCTACACCTCGCTGGCTCGAGTTCGCCACGGGCCAGCTAAGGCTTCCATCTCTCCGCATTAGGAAAATTAGTGCCAGACATGTTTGAGTGAATGTCTTTCTCTCTAATCCACATGGGAAGGCTCCAGCACGTCTGTCTCACGTTCCCAGCGAAAATCGACTCGGCCGGTATTCAACGACGCCATTTTTTTTAATCTTACAACGGTAATTACACCGCACTGGTTACAAGGGCGCTACAACAAATTTTGTTCTATGCAAGTCTTCAAGTTATTCGGTGGGAAGCAGCCGCATAGAGTTTTACATGAGGGAGGAATGTGCACTGGTTCAGGTCGCTTTGATTTCAATTCAAATTTACCTAGGTGTTTTCTTATCAGAGAGATCTACCCGTTTCGTCAACGTATTCGTTCCCACATGCTTTACAAGAGATTAGGTACACCTTACCCGAACTCATGCAATCGCCGTCTCTATCGTTAAGGTATATCATGAAATTTTTCGTTATGCATAGATGGTCGTATAGAGTTACGCACTAACAGACGTCTTAAGGTGTACAGTAGCATTTCAATCACTATTATCGAATTTGTCTTGTGATCACGCTGGACCTAGCGCCGTGCCTCAGGGCGATTCTCTGAGCTGAGCCAGGCACATTCCTTGCCCATGTTTCCTCGCTGTTGATCTCTTCCAAATGACTGGAAGAGTCACATTGAACAAAACGGTGGGCGTTTAAGAGAAGCTGTCTGTTACGCGGATGAAAGCCTATGCACTAAACTAAAATTTCGTCTGCTGAGGGTATGAAAATGTTTGGCTGAGATTCTGTGTTAATCATAAATTCTGTAATATCAACCTCGTGTTTGCTCATGAAGAAAAACAGTGGATCTGGACTATATCTGCTTAAGTGCAACTTTTTTAAAATTGTTCAAAGAAACTAATTTTATTCGAGCACTTAAGAATTAAACTGAATGTGAATGCGCACTGCTTCGTACGTGTTAGTGGTGCGTCCTTGGCAAAGTGGCAGGGGCAAAAATAATATTAAATGTTCATTGAACTGATACTTACAGTATACCACATGTATAAAACTGAAGTAATGCGGTACAAATACAGCACTTTCAAGTCCATAATTACGTGTTAAAATAATTAAATGTGCTTTCGCTCCAACAAGCAAGCTGAACTGGAAGAGACTAGTTCCTTAGCGAATTATTGCCACAAATGACATAAAGAAATACGGATTAAGCAGGCTAATTCTTCTTCGCACGATCTCTTCATCGCAGTTGTCGGTGCTTCCAAAAACAGAATGATGTGTCGTGATGCTTGAACGCCATGAAAACTAGAAGAGTGGTAGGATATAAAGAAGTTCTATATATGAAAGAGTAGGAGAGAAGACAACAAACACACTGCACATGTTAACTCACCTGAAGCTGCTATCTATTTTCTGCTGGAAAAGTAGAACTGAAAAGAAAATAACATCAACGTGTCTTCATTGGAAAGAAGACAGCTCATGGCTTTGAGAAGTGTTTACAAAAACGCTATTCATTGTGGCAAGTGCTATATGATATGGGTTATTGCGCTTAGAATCCAACCTCTCCATTTTTGTAGAGAACGAATACGAATCTAACACGCAACCACGAAGTGTCAGAGAATTCCAACTTCAAGTTACATCAATGACAGCACGCCAAACCCAGTGCGATATTAAAGCGGTTTCTTAAAACATTCGGATCCAAAAAAAGTTTCCCCATTAGGAATATAAGGAATACCACATTCCTTTGCATATAATAACATGGTTACATTAACAGTTTAACAATAGTGAGTGTTAGAAAAACTGCACTGATAAAGTCTAAAAGAGCGATTCGTTGCGTAAGAAGGAATGCTCTTCACATTCATTTCTACATGTAGATTTAAATGCCAGTGAAGGGTGATGCCAGACTTTGGCGTAGTTGTGGACATACTCTGGCCTAGTACTAACGCTCTCGCGACGGCGCCTAATTTTTCGCTGCGCTTAATGTCACACCTATACTTGTCACACCGGTAACTCCAATAGTTTTTGTGCACACCTGTACCCATTTGTTGTGATTTCAGTTCTATAAATCGGTTCACCCCGCGTTTCGGAAGAGAATTCTGATCTCCTCTTCTGTGTATGCTCAATGTGATTCTATACAGCTTATTTGTGCATATACAATTCCTGCGCATGAAGAAAACATTCGTCCATTGTGGAATCGTGCTGCTATCAAGTTTTTAATTTCAACGAATACTACGATGTTAACCTTGTTTCGACTCAGTGCTGCTATCCTACCAGATAAGTCTGGTGCCAATTTGTGGACACCGGGAGGCCTGGAAGGCTTGGTGGGCTAGGGACGCGGCAATCGATCCCATGTGTGTTGCAGGGCGCCTGTACCCACTGTGCCACACGCGCTTTTAAGGATCTAGTAGAAGTAAGTGGAAAACGAAATGCCTATCAAAAATGATACTCTACACACCATGCCTTGCCAGTTCTTCGACGAGGGCATTTCTGTGCCTCTTCACCAACCGCGTTCTCTGGGTTCTTTAACAGCAATAACCGCTCCCCGAAAATGAGAAATTAGTGAAAAACTATTAAGTAGACATCCTCCCATGAATGATGCTCGCTATAGTATCTGAGTTGCAAATGCTACCGATTGAATCCAAGAATTATAGGAAAGAAACTTCTGTGGACCAAAATAAATAACCAGAAATGAAACGACACTTACAGGTGTCTTACGGTCCCCCCCCACCAAAACCATTAGCTGCCTATAGGTGCCATCCGTCGCAACAGTGTTAATAAGAATTCAATGAATTATTGGGCGAGGGACTCATATAGCAACTTGCCTGCAAGAACATTCCAACAACCACAGAGATGGCAATTACCGGAATGCTGGACAGCCAACCGAACACCGAAGGAAGCGCCCGACGAGTTCCAATCAGACGAGCCAGCTGCTTCAACTTCTGCTCCGAAACTGGGGGATAACGAGCACTTAAAATGATTCAAATAATAGTTATTAAAGAATATGATCAAAAATTCACCATGGTAAGTGGGAAGATCAGTGAATGGGTACAAAACATCAAGGGTTGGCATAAAGAATTAATTTGGCGCGAAATAGACATAACTTGGACAGTTAACGAACAGCTAAAGAAAACCATACTTCATATGAGTAGAAACGGTAAGTAATCTTGAGAGTAGTTCCTGCAAACTAAGTAACTTTTTCAAGACGAAAACTTAAAAGTCATAGTGATTTTTTTTCTAGAGAAAAGCTATATCAAAAGTATTCACAGTTTGAAAAGAAATAGAGCTACAATTGAATATAAGTCTGATGCGATCGTGAACACGATGTTAACTGAGTAGATCGTTCATCTCTACCACCTATAATCTCTTCAATTGTCAAGTAACCCGAGCGGGCTAGTTGCAACTGTTCGCCGAAGAGCCCAGTGGATTCCACTTTTCAGAGAAAACGAAGAACTATATTTCTAGAATGAACACGATACTGGTGTTTTAGCGAAGAACCTGGCGTAGGTTTACTCATTGCTGGATTTCTGAACGTTTCTATCAACTGCAATCTTTTTTTTTAATCTTATTTGAACCGTTTTCACGTCTACTGTGCGGATCCCAGCACTTCCCACATTGGATTCGTTTCCTCGCATCCATTGCTCACGATATACATGTGGCTTCGGTTGGTGCCAGAGAGTTTCCATTTCAAGTTGAATGTCGTAGCGAGCAATTCTCCCTGGAGTCCTGAGATAGCCGGGCTGGAGCGTTCCCAGTAGACTGCAGAGAGTGATTTCTTTTCCCAGAGAAGACCAGTACCAATTTCCCGATCGCGGGGGAATGACAGGCTTGGTTGGCCGGGAACGGAATCAAACTAGCACCATGCTCGTGATGACAGAAATCACTACCACTGTGCTATCAGTCCCCCTAACTACACTCTTACAAGTAGAAACGTGTTTCTACTTATTCTCCTGCTAATATTACCATTAGAGTGGATACAAGCACCGTTTCGTCTAAACAAAAGTTCGATTCAACTGCAAAATAAGGAAGAACTTCTTGGAAAACGATTCCGAATCACTGCAGAAAATAGTAACTACAGAATTATGAAACTCGGGTGATATTAAAATCTTCTAAAGCTAAGAAATTCAAATTAAACCTTTCAAAACCCATTCCATTTTAATCTATCTGCGACATACCATGCAAGTCTCGATATCAACAGCATTGGCAAAAGAACACTGCAAGAATGGAAAAATGCAACGAAAACTGTTTGAGTTAGAAAAAGACAGAAAAAGAAAAAAAAGAAAAGAAAGAAAAGAGAAAAACTACTAGAAAAGAGACTAATACGATGACACACAGCAGGGATAATGGCGAACGTGTGATTTGCAATCAAAGCTGCAGAGCAAGGAAGAAATGACCTCTTAAGGCCTTCTCATGACACTGAATCGAAAAAAAAGAAAATTCCCACCCCAGCCTTTCTTTACCACAAATCCTACAATACCAAATTTATGTAACGAAAAATGCAGAGAGAAAATGGATGGGAAAACAATGGATCCCAATAGTAGTAGGTGTAACCTGGCAAGGTTAGGTTCTAAAAAGGTTCTAAAGTTCTAGGTGCAAGCAAACATGAACAAACCTCATTTAAATTAACACCAATTCCAATTGGGCCCGACATTAGAAATAATATCTCTAATTCGAATATCTTTGTTAACAAAGAAAAACACCTCTTTGAAAGGCAATAAGAGGATGAGAGGAGTACAAACACAAACTACATTAAAACCCGCATGTTTCGTGGAGTTAGGTGAGCTAGATAGATCTATTAAATGAAAATTTGTCACCAAAATATACTACCAGCTTTTCCTCGTAATTCATAGAATAACCTACTTCAGAAGTGTTTCTCCAAAGAAACCTCGTTTCAGTACCGCTTTTTCATGTGTGAAAGTATCAAAACCAAATTTCCCTCGGTATCGACCCATTCCTGACGCACCAACACCACCAAATGGCAGCGTATCAACTGTAATAATAGGAATCAACTAAAGGAAAGAACCGTTAAAAGGACCTTGTTCACAGCACTCATAAATTTCATATGACTATATTACTTGACTTTTACATAACAACGATAGGAAAAGGGATCATGCATTCGACGTTGACCAATCCTTTAGAGATGCACCATGCATTAGAAGACACTGAGCGGTGTGTGGATGAGTGAATGCATATTTGAACTATACATTGACCTGTAGGGCCGAAATACCACGTCTCCGCTTTATCTTCCCAGACAAGTCTGGTACCATTTTGTGGGGTGGTTCACAAAGATGAACGACGTGGTTCGCCTGGGCGTGGAGAAGGGTTTGCTTGAGGGCGTCTTTTATCACTGCGCTACACCAATCTTGTTAACCGTTACATTGCAATGAATTTTTATTGTTAGTGACCTACCAGTAATGTGCATAATCACATCATTAATTGTGACAGCTCCACTGCTCGTCTCATTGTAGAAACGCTGCGCTTTGGACTCGCTTTGGGTAAAAATATAGGCAGCCAGTGGCTTTTCACCACTGTTAATGTAGTCAATGGCCTCGTTCAAATCACGAATTGTCAGCAAAGGGAGCACCGGGCCAAAGATCTGGAAAAATCTCTTGAATTTGTTCTAAGATGGATATAAGAAAATGATTTGAAATCGCTAGGAAATGGACCTTGCCTCATCTTTCATAAAGGGATCATCTCTCTTAACATCGATTATAATCGGTGGGATAAAAAGATCATCTCGATCTCGATCACCTCCTTGAAATAGAATGGTTCCACGGGAGGAATCGAGAAGTGAACTGATGCGACTGTAAGCAATCACACTCAAATTACTCCAACATGAAGGCACGACTCGTTTTCCAACACATCGTAAAAGTAGCTAGATTTATCCTCAATGTAATTTTTGTTTGACTGATGTTCATCGGCTTTTGCTTTATTTGTATTTGGTTTAACTTCAAATGACCTACTCATGATGTCGCTTATTGATGATTCTAGAATAGTCCTTGCTGGATTTTATATCATTGCCATAAAACTCTGCTATGGATTGTCGCAGGGCTTCGACGAGCTAAAAGAAAAAATTCAACTACTTGAAGCCTATCACTGCACTTTTCACTTTTTCACTTTTACCGCACTTCTTCACTCGACTCGTCTTCGAACCTACTGAGGACCCCAGTGCTTCCCACATTCTACTGGTTTCCTCGCATCACTTGTAGACGAAACTTTCCGAACTTTTCGCATTTGCATTGGGCTACTGCTTGAATATTTTCTTCTTCTTCATGAATGTTATTAAAAAGTGGTCGACCCTACCCTCCCTAAAGTTCCCATTTAGATTAGAGACAAATCGATTCCCACTTAAATTAGAGGGAGTGAGTGCAAATTGAAGCATAGTTCATTAAATGAAGTCTACGTTAGCCATATTTGTCAGCCTTTCATGGCGTAACCACCATCGTCATTAAGCAGTAAGCGAGAACTACTTTAATAGGACTGAAACCCATCAAGAGTAATCACCTTAGGTTTGGTAGATTCAGAAACAAGGACGTAATCCGGTGCGAGACATGTCTGACCACAATTCGCCCACTTCCCCCAAGCAATACGACGAGCTGTGAGGTCCATAACAGTGTCATCCTCAACAACTACCGGACTAAAAAGAAATGCTTCAAAAAAGACCAGATTTTAACAGTGAATGTGCGTGGAAATAAACAGAAAATAATAGGAAGTATAAGAATTTCACAGTACACAACCAAAATTTCCCGAGAAAATAGATTGGAAATATTCACCTATTTATTTGAAAATGAGAATGTTGTTGGACCTAATTCCGAATAATTGTAAAAAAAATCCGAAACTATAAGCGCTCGAAAACTATCTGAGTAAAGTTCACGGATCTGCCAAGTTGAGGTATCCATTGTTCTTGGTTGCAAGGATGAATTGGACGTCCTCATATGGTGACTACGAGTTACAAAATTCGACCATATATTTGTCCTCAGACACAGGTGTATTCAAGGAATGACATACTTTCATTGCTTTTTACATTTGTTATGCAATCAGACATGCTTAAGCGAGTGTGCTCACTTATAAACAAATCCTATCCTGCGCCCATGAAATCGACCAAACGGCTAAAGTAAAGCGAATGGGAAGCATATGAAAAGTGGTAAAAAGCCACCACCAAGAAATGATTTTCTCGTCTAACTCGGCCAGAAATCCATTGAACATTCTTGCCAAAAATAGCAGAAAAAAGTACAAGTCTTCTTCAAGTTTGGAACAGTCCACGATATGGCAGCGTTGGCTGAACAGAAACTATAAAGGATAAAGCTCTCGGCGTTGATCAATCTCTGAGGGATGCGTCATGCACTCAACTTCACTAAGCATCGTTGGAGGTGACTGAATGCATACCTGGTCTTTACAATGGCTTGCGGTGGCTTACCGGTGGATGTATCAAGCCAGTATTGCTATCCTCCCAGAAAAGTATGGTACAAATCCTCCGACCTCAGAAGGATGAAAAGCTTGGTGAGCCTAGTGCGCAGAGATCGACCTCATATGTTTGCCGGGCGCCTCAAACCAATGCACTACACACGCCCCAATAGAAACAAAAATATCAGAACCACTCTAGGCTGCCCAAATCCGAAAAGAACCATGTGATGGCAATCCATACTATGTAACGCCGGAAGTTTCCATTGAGATGCCTTAGGTTTCCCACTTGATATCTGCGCAGACACAAAAAAATCTAGAAAAACATTATAAAGATAGAAATGAGACCATGTTGTTGCCTAAAAAGAGATAGCGACACTACGTTGATAACTGTGGGTCCGCTTGCACGCTGCATGTTGTGTTTAAACTCTCCACTGAGGTTGTCGTCAAAAGGACACATCGAACGAATTACAGCAATACGAGAAACGCTTGAGAAATTGTTTGTCACAACGAATATTATACATATCATAATAAAATCTAAAAACCCGTTGTCAATGTATAAGATAATACTTTCCCTTAGTGTTATGAACTTAAAGAAACTGTTATACTTGTAACAGAAACGGTGACAAAAGCTCTTGATAACTAACTTGTCCTTCCTTAATAAATAAAAAGAGTCCACCTAAAAACAAGCTTCAACATTCTACGATATTATCACTAATACAGGAAGGGGATTCAAAGAGCTCTATTAGGCTTCTAAAACCATCAAGTCCCACTCTTAAAATTTCCAAGAATACGACGAGATGATAGTAGAAGTTGATGGCCGACGACTATTCCTTCGCTTTTTTATACCTTCGCTTTAACTATGACATTTCTATTATACATGTTCCCACGAACTGGCTTTGTTCAACTGATGCGAAGCTGCTACAACCTGTCGTTACTGTTGTTATTGTTCGCTGACTAACGTTTCGGAAATTTCGTCTTCTTCAGAGCCTGGACGCATTTCATGTTACAATAGCCTTTTCGAAAAAATGTTTAGAGCACTAATAAAGACCTAATATATAAATGAACGTCATTTTTCTTAAGAACTATTTACCATGCTGCTGCGGAGTGGGGGTACCCGTGTTGTTCACGTAGGATGACGAGCGAGACCCACCCAGGTCGAAAAAAAATTGAACTAAGGCTCCAGGTCACGTCTGATAGTTAGGCATTCGTTTTTTCGATTCATCGTTCGGTTTTTAAAATGTGTTCAAAACGCCTTAAGCATCTTGCCAATTGATGTTTTTGATTCCTGCGCTAGGATCCGGACAGTCACTTCAAAATCATCACCATTGTGCTCTAGTGCCCTATGTCTACCTAGAGGAGTGCTTCGATGATGTTCAATTTCCCCACCTAGATGTTCTTCTATGAATACACAAAGTGCTCCACCCGTTTCTCCTATGTATTCTTCACCATATCCCTTACATGAGATCAATTATGCTGTACCCAAACTCATGCAAACCATTCCTCTTTCGTTAGGACAATTTATATAATTTTCTAAGCTCCACAAGAAATCATAAAGCTTACTGCGGCGTAGGATATTGAGTGGGGTTCAACAATTTCTATTGAATTTTCTAGAGAATTTTTTCTTGGAAGAGATCACACTTATGTTTGAAAGATTATTTTCCGAAATAACCATACTTTGGTCTGATAAGAATGGTTTCTGTTTGGCAAACATTGGAAGCGATTATTTTTCGTGCCAAGTTTAGCAATTCCTTCCTTTCCTCCCTTTCTGTGCACACATTTTTAGCTGTTCAGTACATTTCTTTAATGAGTGCGTTGTTCATGTTCATATTCTTGTCGGGTAGGATGAAGAAGCGATCAGTGTTATTGGATTCGGTAATGAAAGAATGTCAAGGTGAGCAGTCCGTATGATGGGGGTGTGACAGAGAATTTGGAAGTTCTGACCTATTTAGACGATCGGAGACAAGAATCACTGGCATAATCACCACGACATCGAAAATATAGGAGCTTAGAAATGTGATGTCTTAGCGATGACGGTTGAACTAGAGCCTTTAATAATTGGTTCCCACTCGCACAGAATTCAGGGACAGAACAAGAAGACCACCGAACCAGTAGTGAGAATTCTTCACTAAAATCGTCGACTACGATGGTTGTTGCGTCCCAATACCAATTAATTAGAAATTCCTTGCAATAAAAAAAGTGCAAACGAACATTCAAAATACCTAACTTGTGTTGTTGCACAAATCTATTGTAGCGAGAAAAAAAAAGACAAAAAGATAAAAGCTGAAGAAAGAACTAAACCAAAAAATTACTTGCGAATTTACCACTTTCCTCCAAGTTCCAAAGTCACAGGTGTTAGGTGCTCAGCAGCTGCTGTCATTATAATTTTTCCTATCGGAGGACATCCTGTATATAGGATATGGTCAAAGCGTTCCTTCAGAAGTTCAGTGGTTTCGGAAGGTCCACCATTTACAACTGTGAGAAACTCCTGAGATAGCATTCATTGAAGCATAGAAGATACGTGACAAAGACAACCCGTAAGGACCATTTCTACAACAACAACAACTACTACTACTACCTAATTGCTCTGATACGACTTAATTTTTGAATATGTTAAAGAACATACCGGTGTGAAATATTTTGCAAAGAGTTTCTCGATCGTTGCTGCCGTATGAGGAGCGATTTCGGAGGGCTTGATCACTACAGTATTACCTAAGAAATGTGCTTTTAAATGGTGTTAACTACATGATGTCCACGAAACTGCTCGAATAAAACGTAGGACCAACGAGTGGACTTGTAAATTGAGTGGATTTGTGTCAGCTGGCGAAATTCCGTCAGTCCATTTTACTGAAGGTGTGAAAAGAGAAGAAATTCCCCTAAGACTGGATTTAGCTCACTGATCTATGTGTAAAATAGAATTTGCAATTGTCACAACCATGCTTACTTAGAATACGTTTTAATCAACAATATATTAA
>MQTX01000184.1:344464-355217 GCA_009735665.1 Angiostrongylus cantonensis | reverse complement strand
GAGATACGTGCAATACACGCACGGTCGCTATTTCCACCGGGCCCCGAGCCAAGCAAGTTTCCCATTATTCCGGAACCAGCAAATTGCTATCAGAGTTATATGAGAAGAGCTTTCACCAATCTACAAAGATCAGTGACTGCCTGCGATGACCCATGATAGGAAATTAGTCTCTTGGTACAACTACCCCAGGATTCCAAACGGAAGCAGTTCGACTAGCATTCTACAGCATCCATTAAGAAAACGAAATCCTCAAGTTACAGCCGAATCCAAATGAAAACAAGACAATCGCAGACAACAGATTCGAGGCAATGAATCAAATGAAAAAAGTGCTGAGATCCACATAATATGTAAAGTTTGGTCATATAAATAAACACAAAAACTGAAAATTACCTCAGAGTAGTTCATTTTCTTCCTCGACTCACTCGTGCTGCTGTTGACACTTCCTGTAGACAAACACCGTAAATTAGAAGTGTCGAGAAAGCCACCAGAAAAACGAAACGGAATAGCAAGCGAAAAAGCACAACAGCGATTGGCTTTGGTAGTAATCATCAAACCTGCATAAGCAGCGAAATGAATGATAAGGAGCGCAAGTGCTGGTATTTAGAAATCCATAAATTGGGAAATCAAGAATTAACAAGAATATGAAATATTCATAGAAGGATACTGTACTGAGTGGACCCGTTCCGAGCAGCGATAAATCACACTGAGAAGGAAATCTAGCAAGTTTCTTCAAAATTTCCCACAGTTACATATAACAGTGCTAAACATCTAATTATGACCTATTATAATCAGATAACATGAAATATGTTTTAAAACCGTCCGAAGCAATAAAAAAGTAGAAGTAGAAATTGAAGAAAAATGTCGGAATTTGGAAAAATAAACTGTTTCAAGCTCATGATGAAGACTATTTTAAGACGGGATTTAGGATAAATTTCATTTAAGGATACCCGAACCATTTTTAGCACACTTACGACGGTATGAATTCATTTCGATGCATGATGAGCATAGCTTCCACGGTTTTTGTGGTTACCGTTCATTTTGGTACTTGAGAATTTAACTTCGCTTTTTATTGCAATGAAGTTTTAATTCTAAATAGAGATTAAGAGTTGGAATATTACATTAGTATTACCAAAATTATTTTAAAACAATCAAGATCATCATTAGACGAAGAAAGTTCTGTGGCGAAATCTCACAGAAACCTATGGTGTTCTTAAATTTTGTTGCAAAAGTGTTTAAAAAGGTGAAAAATGTGCGTTTCTTAAAGAAAGATTTAATAAACATGATTCAATCTGCAATAGGAGACCAGACCATGCTTGCGATTTCTGAGAGTGCCAACAGCCTTGTCATATAACTTCGTTCGCCCCTCTCTTGGACAGTATCAACCCCCACAGAATTGCAGTATTCGTCGTATGGAATGGCTGATAAGATTACACACTACACCGCCAAGCGCTTTTCTTTTGTACAAAGCAATCACTAACCGATGATACGAAAACACTGAGCGGTACCGATGGAGGAAAAACCACTACTACAAGCAATCCACTCAAAAACTACACGGTAAGACGAGGGGATTCCGATGCCGGTGTTCCGAAACCATTTCAAATGACTGAAAAAAGCATCAAATGCCAATGTTGTCCTAAACAGGCATTTACCGATGAAATGGCAAAACGACATCTTTCACGGTGTAAAGCAGCAGAAGTAAGAAGCAGAAAAGAAGCAGTAAACAAACAAAAAGATGCACAATATGACGCCTGACGCTTCACGTTATAGAAACACCTGACCTGATAATGGTGAAGTAAGAAAACACCAAGGAAATCACTACAGAAATCTAACACTTACTGAACAGGATTAAAAAAGATAGTGGTGACAGCAATAATGTTAGTGTTATTATCATAATTAATTCGCGGAAATTACAAGAAATCTATTTTCCGGATACAATCTAACATATTTGAAAATTGTAAGGTCATATTTCGAAAGCTAATGAAGTGCTAGCCATTTTCAAAATAATCAAAAAATCAAAGATTTCTTTTAGAAAAGTAGCATGCAGACCAATGTTTACTTATACATGACAAAGTTTTCCAAGGCCACGGATATTCTGTGGGACACAACGACCTAATCTTGAGGTCAAGCGGTGCGCCTCCAACTAGCGCATGAGAACTGAGAACCAGAACCAGGGAAGGTAGTTGAGATACGAGTGGATTCGTTGGATGGCCTCCCTGTATCTGTTACATTAGACTGAATTACGCAATCCCGTGTCAACATTAGAAGAGCTAAGAGAGTACGAGTAGAGCTTTTAGCGAATAGGTATTATGAGTTTTCACGCTCACATTAAGAAGAGGAGTAGAAATATCAAAGAGCACCAAGCAAGCAGAACCCAATGGGTGAGTCCGAAACGCGACAGGAATGATAATCATAATATCGGTCGGAACAAGTGTTAAAAAAGACGGAAAGAATAATTATGGACTCTCTAAAAAAACGCAACTCCATGGAAAGTGAGACTTACAAAATTATCAACCAATCAATTATACCAATTAACCAATTATCAATCAACTTAAATATTATTATCAACCTGCTCATCAAGAAAAATACATATTGATTAAGTACACCGAGGTTCAAGGAAAGTCGGTTTCGAAGCATTAATACGCTTTGTGCTAGCTAATGATAACACCGACTTCTGCACGATGTGCGCGATGATATATGTCCGGAAGAAAAACAAATAGTTATCAACGGACATTATCATTATATTCACCATCAGCATCGTGTATAAAAGGGCACCACTGAATGAGTGTGCCTCATTCGAGGAGACGGACCGCTGAAGAGGACCTGACTCGACACGAAGGCGAAGCCGCCACATCGAGGCGAAAGACAAGCGTGGACCATCGACTCGGATCATCGGCTCTGATGAAGACGAAGACGTCGAAACGTTAGCCGATAATAAATATTATTATCAACCTCGTGTAAGCTCATCAAGAAAAATACATAGTGAGACTTACGTTTAAAGAAGGTGTAGGATTGAAAAACCAAAGAAGCCATACTTAATTTTCAACCGACCAATCAAAAGCGAAAGATTAAATGAAAACGCCAATTTAACAATAAATTCATCCAATTTGCCTAGCAACGGTGATTGGTTCGTTCAAAAGCAAACATAGTCCTTCGCTTAACAAACAAGCGGATCCAAAGGTTTCTGCTATTTACTTCGATTTTTTTAACTCCTTAATTAAAAAAATAAACCCTAAGCAATTCATTTCTAAGGAAATACAGATCGATAAATTATCTACGAGAATTGCAACTTCACGTTTCTCCCAGTAAAATAACGAGCTCGTATCTTTGCATTTTGAAACGTTTCATTAGCAATAATGAAAGAATTGGCTGCTTTTCTCATAGAAATAGCTGACAAACTCTTTACTCAAACTTAACTAGAACTCAACATGTCAATTACGAGTGAAGACGAAAGATTTTCAAGAACCAACACATAAATCCGGACACCTTAGTGGGTGACGGTCGCAAGAAAATAAAAAAAAATGGGAAATACGTTGGACCCACACGATTCTTCTCGTCTGTGGAAAGATATCATAAGTGTATATGTTCTTTTAAGAACAACTATCTAAAGAGAACAATATCTTTTTCAAACTGATAAAAAAAACTTTACGACAATTAGTATAAGAGGGAGATAGTTTAGTGAGAAATTAGGCGACATTGCCACAACTACACTATACGATTGCAAAAGGTTCATTTTCAATTTCGGGTTAAATTCATATTACACCTTTTTTGAATTCCTTCAAAAGCCATATGCAAATAGCACGATGTGCTTAACAGACCGCCGTACTAGAACATAACAGAAAGGCACGTGTATGCGATTTGAAACGGAGAATTCGTGCTGTGCAGTGGTCTCGGTCTTTCATAAAAATGCCTCAACTGGAAATAATTACTGATCATAGGCTATAAAAACCTGCCATAGAGCAAAGTAAACGAGAAATCCTAAGAAATAGAGTGCACATAACTAAAGAGAAGATGAATCACGTTCTCAGGAAAGAAGAATTGTGAGCCATCTCGAATACGGCTTAATCTGAACCGAAGCAAATTATCAAACAGAGTTCCCTTTTCAGAAGTATGTTAAAGGGAAGTAAATTCTGCTATTAAGAAAGTGGGATAGTGCGTGTTTGGGTGTTTTTCTTCCTCTTGTTTACCACCTCTGCTATGACGTATTTCAGCAGAGTCAGCGAATGATCCACCAGTAATTCATATGCAGATGAAGCCATTTCATTTATCATTTGCCATGACTATCATCTATATCAGGGAGCACATAATGCAGTTGCTGGAGGTGCGCTGTAACATAATCGTTGTACCGTAAGAATTAGAAAAACTGATGTTCGATTAACCATGACATTCACACTTCACAAAACGGAAACTTCTCTAAAGAAGACGAACTGGCCAAAACGTCAGCCATTGAACACCGAAACACGTGTTACCAACCTTCCATCAGCCTAAAAAAGCGAGTTCCTACAATAAACGCAGTCGTTCGTTCGATTCCGCTCCATGAGATAACCAAATACTCCATCCTTTCGCAGTAAATTGGTGTAAGAAAAAAAAACAATGACTTGATACATCGCTGAATTCCCACACACCATTTTATTAGCCGATAATGCATCCAATCACTTCAACGATGCTTAACACTCTTGCAACGACGCCTAATTTCGCTGTTTTGTGGAATGGACGGCGTCAAATTTTTCGCTGCGCGTGCTGTGACACCGAGAAGGGTCGCATCGGCCACTATCAAAGGTTTTTTTTTTACAATGGTGTTCTATTTTGATGTGATCTCTGCTCTATAAATTGGACTTTCTTCGCGCTTTGAAAAAGTTCCTGCGATTCCTGTTACCTATGCACGTTCCATGTTCTTCTACACGCCGTTTTACGTTTCTGATGCATGTACAACTCTTGTTTATGAAGAAAAACTCGTCCTGTATGCAGTCGCATTGCTCTCAGTATTTAACGAAGCTTTATGAATTCTCCAATGAATACTACGATATTTACTTCGTTCCTTACTTTTCAGACAACATCCAAAAATCATAACAACGACTGAGAAAGAGACAACAACGAACCACTTGTCAAAAATGATGCCTGACACTGCATGCCATGCTATTTTTTCACGACACCAACAGACTTATAGAAGAACTTGCTTATTCTATATACTCCCTCGTTCCGTACCAAAACCGTGATTGAACGTAGCGATTACAGAGGCAATCAACAGGTGACAAAAGAAATCGTTCAAAACTGGAGTGCTTTCGCTTGACAAATTGAGCATCTTCTATCAAATTATGAGTATTCCAAATCTGCTTGCATTTGATATAAAATGTATGGTAAGTGTAAAATGAAGGGCACGTGTGGCGCAGTAGTGGGATGCGCCCTGCAGCAGACACGTGGAGTCGATCACCGCGCCGGCTGCCCACCGAGTCTTCCATCCCTCCCGGGGTCCGCAAATTGGCACCAGACTTATCTGGGAGGATAGCAGCACTAGGTCGACAAATCGGTAAGCCGCCGCGAGTCATTGTAAAGGCTAGATATGAATTCAATCATCTCCAAACGATGCTTAATGAAGTCGAATGCATGGCGGATTCCTCAGGGAGTGACCAACCTAGAGAGTCTTATTCCTTTTATAGTAGGTGTGGTCAGGAGAATAAATAATTTGTGAGATATATTGGCTGTAACATTGTTACTAAACAAAGTAAACACAGGGAATAAACAAAACATTATCATACAAGGTAAATTACAAGTAAAGAGGGATAAATCAGATGGACACACGTTGATGAACACCTAGCTGGTTCACAAACAGTACTTGCGGTAACTACTACACAAACATTTTACCACTGTCATCGAAGCTGTTCATTGTGGGAGGAAAATCGAAGGAATGCAAAATGTGAATAGCCTGCCATAAAAAATCATAATCAAAATAACAGAAAACACCCACTGTAAGCACTGGAGTCTGTCCGTGAAGAATGATACTCGTATGTAGGGTACAGAAATTGTATGCTTACATAATACATTACATAAATTACACTATGTACATCCACCTGTCACCTGTATCACCTGTTGTCCCTTTGATCGTCGAGTGGCTCAAGAGCACGCCGCTAAGTTTTCCATTTCTCCGACGCGTTCAAGAGCAGCCCAGTGGGTTCTGCTTGTTCTAGAAACATATTGAATATCATGCGCTTTTTCAGGGTTTTCTTGAAAAACTTTGACCATCGGCTCTGGACCTCCTGCAGTATGTTTAACCAGTAATCCGGTCATTAACGGCTCTAATCCATCGGTTGTCGTTTAAACGCATTACGTGTCCGGCCGACCTTATCTTCGATTGTTTGGCGTACAAAACGGCGTCTATAATTGTTGACCGTTGACGTAAATCGGAGCTTCGGATCCCTTCACTTATTCACGTGCCAGGAGATACGTTTAATAAAGTACTCTCGACAACGCGTTCTATAATGCTGAATAGATCTACCATTTTGCTTACGAGGCGACCAGGTTTCTCATGCATATCTTAGTAATGCAAGAAGAATCGCGAGCTCGAAATAGTGGTTACTGAGTCAGGTGTTCTTTACTTTTTTCACTATACCCTCGATGCTCATGAGTCAAGCCTAACGAATGCTTGCCGCCCCCTCTTTCTCAAGTCTGGAGCTTAGTCGTTCAACATGCTGATCTACCGACCTACTCAGACGTAGTTGAAGCATTCGGAGATATTCATTCCCATGAGCGTGAATGGGGCATACGAAATCAATCCGCTCCTCATGAACATTGTTTTTGTGAGAAACATTTGAAGATCAATCTTTCCATAGGTGTTGTAAAAGTCGGCAAGCATTCGTTAGGCTTAAGATGCCGTATAAGATGATGCCATATAAGAACGATGCCATCAACAAAGCTAATTCGGCTTAAATCTCGACCATCGATTTCCACTTCGACGTTATCTTATTTCAGTGCTCGAATGACGTTTTCGAAGCGAAACAGCTCTTTTAATGTAGATGTTAATATCGCTGTCGAGTGGTGATGTCTCGTTTATGAAATATTTATACAGCATACGAAGAACCTTTGTATACCGAGAAGGGACACCCTCGCCGTCCAGGGCTTCCGTGACTGCTTCTATTTCAATTGAATCAAAAGCCTTCTGCAAATCGATGAAAGTGAGACAGGGCGCTTTCTTGTACCTTCGCGATACTTCAATGAGTCTTGTCACCGTGTGAATGTGATCAGTCGTACTGAACCCTTTTCGAAACACTGGTTGCTGACATGGTTCTCCTTCGTCTAGTGTTCTGTCAGTCATGTTAAGGATGATTGAGCGAAAGGTTTATAGACGACATACAGTAAGCAGATTGAGCAACAGCTACCGATGTCGTGAAGGCCTCCCTTCTTGAACAATAGCACGGTTTTGCCGTTGTTCCACTAAATAGGAACCTTGCATTCTCACAGGTAACGTGTGAGGAAACGAGCCTATGTGTTTCTGAAGACTGGTGGGAGGCTTTCCGGGTATTCAGGTCTTATCCTGTCCGGATCTGGTGCTTCGACTTTTCACCGACGAAAAAGCATGTCAGAATTTGGAAGGGAGAACTGGTGTTACGACAAATCCATCCCTCTTTATTTCATATACGGGCAGGAAGACATGATTATTAACGAGACTCCAGTAGCAATCGCGAATGATTTTCTCCATTGCCTTTTTGGAGGCCGCAACTTTTCCGTCTGGGCGTCAGCGTGGTTTTTTTCGTGGAAAGTAATCATCTTGGTTTTGTAATTGGTGAAGCTTCGGTGGGCTTTCCTAGTCTCTGCAGCTTCGACCTTAACTACTGCTGTTCACTCTTTAAAACCTTACTTTGTCGCCCGTCAGCAAGGCTTCGCAAGTTCGGACGTAAGCTGGCTGTTGCCTGAAGCTAGAGCGACTTCATACTGGCCTATGGTACGACTGTTTCTGGAGACAGACGTCTCTTCGTTACCCTCCAACTTCAACTATCATACCACCAACGTGAAGATGTTGAATGAGCCGACCGTACTCCTTGTCAGCGTTATCAAGAACGGCATCTTCTCAACAGCTGACTAAAGAACAATAAATACCAGCTCATGGTGGTTTTGTGACTTCGTTTTTGAATTTACCGGTCTTTTCACCTTTCTGCGAGACATGAAATCTTCAACGAAGTAGGCAGTGGCCTGATCCCATGTAGGATTTCTGGACAACTGCGATATCGGATAAGCAAAACCTTCGGCTTACTATGATATGGTCTATTTCGCTGTAGTCCTCTCC
Source organism: Angiostrongylus cantonensis (assembly GCA_009735665.1). NCBI lineage: Eukaryota > Metazoa > Nematoda > Chromadorea > Rhabditida > Metastrongylidae > Angiostrongylus > Angiostrongylus cantonensis. The sequence goes on along the minus strand of MQTX01000184.1, from coordinate 346,942 downwards.
ACTGGGAGACTACCACGTCAGAGTTCAAAGTGGGCTTCTAGCATTGTGAGTTACCTCAATGGTCTTGGTCGTCATGTTAAACTTAGACTGCCGCTCACCCACTCGTTCCATTCTAATCCGTGGATCACAATGTGACGTTCTCCAGACGTTATTTTGTTAGGTCCAATGTTAGCGCTAAAATCTCCAACGACACTTTAAAGAATGTATGGTCTTCTCTGTAGAAATTATAAAGAGGATGATTCTGCCGAAAGCTACGATTGTGTTGTATGTGTGTTATTGTATGGAAGTAAACGTATGCTGTTTAACAACCTCGCGATTGCTAAGAGAGAAAACGACGAATTCATAATTCAATGCCGAGGTTAGTAGAAAGTCGATCCTGGGTACTATTACAAGAAGGCTTCAACTTCGTCTTCGTCACAAGTTGAAGTCAGTCCATAGACGACGATGACTGTTAAAGTCAGTATTGATCCAACGATGTTCGTACCCAAACTCGTGTTGATGAGAACGCCGACGCCGACGACTCCTCTACTGTCTCATGTTTCAAGAAGCAGTTCTTCTTCGGTGTCATAAAGGGCGTTGAATGGATTTTGTTTCAGCAAATCTCCAGAAACGGAAATTATGCTGGGGACTGCACAGCCAGTGAAGGCGGGTCATCCAAGTATCCAAGTATGCTAACTATATTGAACATATAGCCGCGAAGCATTTTTTTTTTGTCACAATCACGACGACCACCAGAAGTACTCCGCCGGCTCATTTTGAGTCAAGGGATTCCATTTTCTTATATCTGGGAAGAGGGCAGTTAAAGTTAATCTACCCGGGCTATGCTATGATTTACGTTTACTCTCATGACAGTACAAAAGATACTATTGATCAACACCAAAGGAAAGTGCTAAACTGACAGAGGTAACAGTGGGTTTTGGTAGTCGACAAGAGGTATCGTCGTGTGATTAGGAAACCGATCCAGTATATAAAAATTGATCATGAAAAAACTTACACCAAAATGACAAACCAAATGCCAAAATGAAACAATAAAGTTCAGAAACAATAAGAAGCAAGTAACCAACTTAAATAAGAACATGTAGCGGTTCCTTCAACAATATGAGAAAGAGATAGTATGAGAAAAAAACAGTGAAGTGTCTCGATTACAATACGTTGTTGTAATCTCGCCAATCATCAAACAGCAAGGAAGTAAGAGTCATCAAAGCTGTAGCTCTGCCGATCTAGCTGGTGTTCTCATATTGATACGTTAGGGTCATACCTTAGGGTGATTCAATGACCTGACACAGGCACAGTCCTCGCCCATGTAGTACTCTCTGTGCGGCTGCTATCCACCAACTAATTTTACAAGAAATAAACTGTAGGTGTTTAAATGGAGCTGTTTCTTATGCGAATGCAAATTTATTTGTTAAGTTTTATCTGCTAGGGTTATGAAAGAAGCACTTTTAGATTTTCCAGTCTCGAAAACAACAGTAGTAGTTATGCTTCTCTTTGTATTAGTCAGATGTGCAAGACACAGTGTTCCTTTTTCGTAGTACAAAAAACATGCAGTAAGATGTTGTCGTTCCTTTTATGAGCAAAAATCTGACTAGTCGAGTTTCGTAACTTTTTCTTTAAAGAAAGTGTCCCGACCTACTCTTTTCTTGACAGTAAACAGTAACCTTCCGATAAACAGAAGATTTGACAGGTTGAGAAGATGATAGAATTGTGTTAAGGATTTTACAGCTTGTGCTGACTGTTTTCAGCATTTTATAAACCCGTAGATTCCATAAAATAACCATGGTTTATCACAGCGATGTAAAAGAAACAACAAATAATCTATAGTCAAATTACTTTTTCTAAATCATTAGATGTACAATAAGGCTTTTCTGGTCCGACCCCTCCTCCACGAATCTACCCTCACTCGGTTAACTATCGAATGAATATACATACTATGGGGAAAAAATTCCGTAACTCACTGAACTACGAAGGGGCACTAAACGTCCAAATCTTCCTCTATGAGTACAATAACGTATTTATTGCGTAGCACAAATAAGGTCTCAATTCTTTACGCACTACGCACTCTAACCACAGACAAAGGAGATTTCTTTCGTTAGGCACGCCAGCCATAAGCAAGACGGTTCTTTGTGTATCAAACACGATAGCCATTGGCAAAGATCGTCGTGACCCATCTGTGCAGCAAATTCGATACGCCTCTCTCGGTAGTCTCGACGCAGATGGTAAACAATCTATTGGTTGTGATGCTGATGTTACAATAATCTGGTACCTCGCAGAATTTTTGTAGACTTGTTTCAACTTTCTACTCTACCTATTTTATCAAGTTGTTTGCTACGACAGGTTCAGAATGGTGCAAAAAAGCTATCCAATTCAAAAACTAACACATAAGTTAAAACTAATACATATGTACATTCATGCACATATATTATATATACATATATATATATATCTATATATACACATATATATACATATATATATATA
>MQTX01000184.1:315414-344164 GCA_009735665.1 Angiostrongylus cantonensis | reverse complement strand
GTCGTCAGCCATATGCGACTCTGAGCGGCTGTTCTTCCTCGTTGGAAGACAGATGAAAAAGCGGCTCTGAAGAAGGCGATTCTGCCGAAACGTCATCTACGATTGTGTTGTATGTGTATTATTGTATGGAAGTAAACGTATGCTGTTTAACAACCTCGCGACTGCTAAGAGAGAAAACGACGAATTCATAATTCAATGCCGAGGTTAATAGAAAGTCGATCCTGGATACTATATATCTTTTATCCTTTTATCCTTTATATTATATACGATTCATCTCATAGTAGGAGGGGTCAAATTGAGCGTATGTCTGTTTGTCAGCAGTACTAATCATTAGGCTGGCTTTTGAAATCGGCCTCCTCAGAGAGATAGAGAATGAAAGAATAATAGCGTAACCACACTTCTTTTCACTAACACATTCTTGGACTAGAGGCAGAATTGAAAGAAAAAAACTCAAAAAGAACCAGGATTAGATGTGGCTCTTAGAGACGATCAGAAAAGAATGTAGCTAAATGAGCGAGAGGTATCGAATGCATCTCACCCACTTGCTAGGTTATGTATGGCAAGAGACAAACGTTCTATTCCAAGTGGTTGCAATGCCAGAACAGATAAGATTGGATTTAGAAAACCAGGTTACTTTTCTTCAGTGGAGGTTGCCAAGGAATCTACAGATCTAGCAGGTGTGTTGGTGATCTTTCTCGCACTATCCAAGGACATGGGCGCATTCCGGCAAGAGATTGCACTTAAAAACCTAAACACAAGACTGAGGCATTCCCTCTGTGCACTACAGGCGGCTACATATACACTGGTAGGTACATATCATGAAGGGAAGGTATGGCTGAATTGGCGGTGACTGAAATGATAGACGATTTTTGCCCTAAGAAACACCTGTACACCGATAAGTGAGTGGTACACGAATGTCTTCCAGACTCAGAGATTGCTCCCAGCCTAACGAATGCCTTCCAGACTTAGAGATTGCTCCCAGCCTATCTTCCGACGCATATACAAGAAATGAGCCCCCACGCACATTAACACTAGAGGCTGACGAAAGGACACTTGTAAAAACGACAGAGTAGGCCTTTTATAACGGTACTAAGTTCTATAAGTGATGCAAAGAGTAGCATTATTTTGATGCTCACGACATAAATGATAAAGGATAAAGCTCTCGGTGTTGATCAATCCTTGAGGGATGCGGCCATGTATTCGACCGTGCTTCAATAAGTATCGTTGAGGATGATTGAATGCATATTTGGCCTTTACGTCTGGTACTAATTTGCCGACCCCGGAGCGATGGTAGGCTTCGTGGGCCATGGACGCAGGGATCGACTCTACGTGCGTGCCGCAGTGGCGCCTCCAACCATTGCGCCACACGCGCCCCTTGTTCACGACATACGACTCAAATTTTCCCCCGAATTGTTCAAGAACAAAAAGGCTGTGCGATAAATTTTCCCTCATTCTTTAATTCATACGCTTCCTCGGCGGTTGCAAAGATGACAAGTTGTAAGTAAAAAGCGCTAGCTCAACAGACGTAAGTAGTAAAAATTGTAAATATAACAGCGTGTTATAATGGTGAACTGTAAAGAATTCAGTTTCTAAAAGAGACCTAATCCAGTACAGTGTTGCAAAAACCAAGGAAGTACTAAGAGAAGAACAGTTGGAACTAAAGGCATACTCTGTAGAAACTAATTGTTGAACCTGTGCCGATTTTCCGGACTATAACTAGGCGAGTGTAGTGCAGTGGTCGGTGGCGTCCTGCAATACGCACGGGCTTTCACAGCCCTAGCCTGTCAAGCTTTCCATCCCTACGGAGTTTCGGCAAATTGTTACCAGACTTGCCTAGGAGGTTAGCAACACCAGCTCAAAACAACGATAGGCCACCGTGAATCATTGTAAAGGGCAGATATGCATTCCGTCACCTCCAACGGTGCTTAATGAAGTCGAGTGCAGAGCGCATCATTAGGGATTGATAAACGCCGATAGCTTTCCTTTTTATCCTTTAATTACGCGAGTACACAAGAACAGTTAACTACACCTTCTGCGCAGTAACACTTATACAAGTCTACTCTTTGGTTTAGCATTTTATTGTGGCAAGATGTCCCTAGGTATCTAACTTGTCTAATGTGTCGAAACATCAAAGTACCAATACAGCAGAAACGTTACACTTTCATCGAAGCAGAACTTCCCTACAAAGGATTCAAAATACACAAACAAACTTGTCCAAAAAACTTTGTTTGCAAAAAACTAACACACAACCCAGAGATACAGTACGTTCCATGGATGCTTGGAATAGGTGGGAATGTGGATAAAGTGCACCATAGCCAATACATTTACTTCTCAATGGTTTACTCTTCTATACAGCCTTCTCACCGCACTATTTTGTGCCCACATTCTACAGCTTATCTAACACACGTGCTACGTCAGATGTGGCCACTGAAAGCTGTTCTCTGTATTTGACAAATCACAGACAATCTTGTTTTGGACGAGTTTATTTATCGGTAACTTGACTGCTTATTGGCAACTATTTCATTCTAATCGCTATGGTGAATCATGGATAGCGCAAGGAATAGGCGAATGTAATAGTAGACTCAAGAAAAGTTGCAATGCATCTCCAAGCACTGACTGCCATGTGGTGGTACAGTGGAACACGGCGACCTATAGAAAATATTAGCACATATAGCATCTACACCTCTGCAGAAATAGTGTAAAATCCCAATTCAAATTTTTATTCTCAACAGTTCAGGTTCTCTAGTTGAAATGGGTTGCAGATGTATCCCTCGGCCTCAGCGCTCGCTACGCCCGAGAACTGCGTTCTGAATTCAACTGAACCAAGCACAGTTAGAGCTTACTGAATGCAAATCTCGCTAATACATGTGGTGGGATGTGGTGGGCTACTAATGTATCACATCAGTGTTTTACTCTCCCAGACAAGTCTGGCACCGATTTGCCGCCAATCCGGGAGAAGGAGACGCATATTGAGCTCGAGGAGTGGGTACACACCAAAGACTACATGGGTATTGCAGAGTACCTCCAGCCACTGTGCTACACGGAAGCTCTAGCTATCGAAACATGCCTAGAAAGCAGCATATCTCAAAGTGACCCAAAGATAGGTATAGCGGCCGCTAAAATTCAAGCGTCATGGGTGAAGTATTAAGGCACGGGATGAGTTATCGATTGAAAACAAACAGTACACTAAAAGCATGCGTGCGGCAAAAAAAGCGACCACAAAGTGAGTTGTTTCCAATCCACTTCAGTGGACTTGCCCCCCACCACTTAGGTAGACATTCACTCTCAGATCGAACAATGAATGCGATAGAACTTTTTGGAAGTGGTAACTGATATCAGACTGTACAGACGTACGTAGTGCTTCTTTGTTCCTCGGAGCATCGTCGGAGTAACATGGTTCAGCTATCAGCGAACTTCGACACCAAACCTAACATAACGGTTGAACACCATTACATGAGTAAGCTGTGAGTAACCTTAAATATTCGCTACTATGTCACTGTACTTGTCTAAGCTCGAAGCGCTGTCACAGAGCTAAAAATGAACTCTAATATGGCCTTATTTCACCGAAGAACAACCATCTAAATAATAATACTTGTGAATCCAACCGTGAGCACACTTCTTTCCACACTAATCATCGACAAGGTCACTTTCGCAATGTGAAATTTGCCCACAAATAGACATTTACTTTTCTATGGTTAAATTAGACTAATATTCTACCCGACAGAGCTCGGAAAGCTACCATAGCTTTCTTCTCTTGAAGAGCATTAAAAAGGAGGGATATTGGTGTTGCATGACTGATCATTTATAACCCAGCAAGATACGTGCCTTGCGGCAATGAATGAGGCTTGTTGGTACCCATACGAGTTACTGGATGAATGAGAAGATTTAGGCAAATAGGTGAATTCCGTATGAAAATGTCCAATTCATTCAAAATATGCCGCTGGAAATGCAGAAAAGGCATCATCTTTGTGCAAAATCGGCGTTTTGAAAGCCTTGTGCAAAGCGCCGTTTTGTTGAGAAGCACTAGTATAACTTATGATTTAAACTATCTAACTCAACATTTACCACAGACGCAGAAGTAAAACAGTGCAGCCAGTTCCTTCTTGAGCAGAGAAACCCATACTGGCCAAGAAGGATAAAAGGATAGACGGATAAAGCTCTCGGCGTTGATCAATCCATGAGGGATGCGTCAAGCATTTGACTTCCTTTGAGCACCATTAGAGGTTATTGGACGTATATATGGCCTATACGTTTATTCAAGGCAGCCTATCGATATCGTATGGAGCCAGTGCTACTATCCTCCCAAACAGGTCTGATACCAATCTCCCGACTTCGGAGGGATGGAAGGCTTGGTGAGCCCGGGGCACGGAGACCAATCCCATGTGTATTGCAGGGCGCCTCTAACCACTGCCATACAGGCGCCCCAAAACAAGTAAAAAAAATTAAAACAGTGATCTTCAGCACACTTCAACAGGTCGGCAAGGAGGTAACTAAATATATGGAGCTATTAAGGGTATCTGTGTAGGAGCCAATTACTCAGTATCATTGAAATGAGTTCATCCTTTTAATATCCTACAAAACTGCAACCTTATAAGCTGGTTTCCTCTAAAAGCCAATGGTATTTTAGAAAGCATCTTAGACACAATAATATATGAAAAACATGACGACCTATGACCTACCCTTCGCGCCTTCGCAGCCATTATCGCTAATCATCCAACTTTTCATGAAAGTAAGGCCTTTGTGGAGTGGTGTCATGGATAGCCTGAATTATTGACACCTGGACTCCACTGCTAGCTTGTTTTCTTTTCTTGTGTATGGTTGTACTTCCCTGCCAAAGTAGCTATATAGTTAGATCTCTGGAACTTCCCAAGCCGGTTAACTAAAGAAAAATTTTCGAACAGTTTTACGAAACCTGAAACAGCACTCATTTCTGAAGACAGGTATACAATACTGTGAGGTGCGCATGGCGCAGTGGTCGGAGGCATCCTGCAATACACATGGGATCGATCCTGCGCCTGTGGCTCACCAAGCCTTACCGACCACTACCGGGGTCGCCAAATTGGTACCAGAATTGTCTGGGAGGATAGCATCACTGGCTCGATACATCGGTAGGCCACCACGAGCCATTGCAAAAGTCAGATATATATTCAGTCACCTCCATGCATTGCTTGATGAAGTCGAACGCAAGGCGCATCCCTCAGGGATTGACCAACGCCGAGAGCCTTATCCTTTATCCTTTACCAGCACTGCTACAGTAAGCAAAGACGAAATTTTTACCCGGGCAATCGAAAATATTAAGGCATAGAAATAAGGTGCTAACCTTTTTTAGAAAGTAAGGGGCACAGTTCTTTAACTAAAAGTCAATCCTGATCAGCGCATCATAAGGAAGACACCGCGAGTAAGCAACCAAGAAGTAATTTATATTAAGTCGAATGTTTTCCTAAAAACTGAACTAGATCGCAACTTGTAAACTTAAGTCATCCTAGGGTACCGAACGCTCAATGCCGCTGAATGCCCTTTCGGCGTAATTTCTGATGTTCTATGAAAAAAACAGTGCCTCAATTTGTATCAGCTATCGCATACGATGAACTCGTCCGAAGGTATAGCCACCACCCAATAGACGACGAGATGGGAGGCTGCTAGAAACGTCGAGCAACATTCAAAAACCGTTTGAATGCGTGAGGTGTGGGCAACTGTGAAGGAGGAAAACATCTTTGAAATATCGGATGAATATATTTTCAGGCAACAAACAAGGAGTCGAAGTAGTACTGCATGAGAGAAGCAGCTGCAAAAGTACTAGGCGGATAGTGTTCTTGAGGAAATAACAAAGCTTTTGCGAGAATTCCACTGAATGGCGAAAATTCCGGCATGACATTTGTGGTGACCAAGGGTGTCAGTGATAGCAAATAAGGTAGAGAACCTGCTGCTATACTTTTCGGTTCAATCAATACTGGTAGTGCTGCAGAATTAAAGAAAAACCATCAGAGAAACGCCGTTGGCCACTGGAATTCCTCGTGAAGGCGTGGCGACCTGCATTCCAATGGCGGACGAGTTTCCCATAGAATTTGTGACAGTTTCAGAATTTTCGCCGTCGCAATCTAAACTGGCTTAGTTTGCCTTTTATTAAGGCTTGAAGTGTTCTGGCTTTTTCCATTTCCCGTATACCACGGATTTCTCACCTTATGTTGTTACTTAATTCTTACATCATAGTACACTCAGTGGTCAGTAGTAGAACGTTACAATCCACAGTTAACAACTCTTAGGCCCAAAATCGACGTCTGAAGTAGTTTCTTTACATCTATCCTGCAGTCCTAACATCTTATCCTAGCTGTCGCTTGTCTTTCTGGATTTTTCGAACTATGCATAGTTTTTCGCCTTTAGATTTTCGACGAACTAATCTTTTGCTGAACAACTAGCGGACCATGTCGGCTGCACCGCCTGCTACCGGTGTTGAAGACTCGGCTGACCGAAACGTTGAGATGTGGAAAATCAAAAGGCTAATCAAAAGCTTAGAGCTTGCCCGGGGGTGAGTAATTTCGTTACGACATTGTTTTTTGGAAACCGCTGTATATTGACCAGTTGAGATTTCATACAATGGGAACTGTGTTCAGCAACGGAACCTCAATGATTTCCTTAATAATTCCACCACGTGATCAAATTGCTCGTGTACAAAAGATGCTTGCTGACGAATACGGTACTGCTTCAAATATAAAGTCACGTGTGAATCGGCTCTCAGTACTGGGTGCGATCACTTCTGTTCAGGGTCGTCTCAAGTTGTATAGCAAAGGTATCACTTTTCACGTTTTGTTTCATTTTTGAAGATCCCGCGTATTTCGTACCTGACATAGTGTTGGCGATCGAAGTCAAGCTTCCCAACGGAGGTGTTTTCGCTGCGATGTACAGCGGGGGGGATTCATCTCCTTAACGCGTTCTCTCCGTCCTTCCGTCCTGAGATGAAGCCTAGCTAAGACTAAACCAGCAAGAAGAAGAAACGGTATAGGAAGTTGTCGTCCTCCACTCTATCCTGTGTAAGAGGCTTCAATCTTTTAAGCTACAGTGAAGCCTTTTTGTTCAAATTCGGTTCAACGAGTTTTTAAACTATCACATTACAGCAGGCTGTAGGTGAGTTGCATCCTGTGGAAAATGTTGTTTCTCTGTTGTAACTGAGAGTGAATTGGTCATACAGCAATTACCTACTCTTTGTTAAGTTTTGCTTCGATGTGAAAATGTTATAAAGTTTGATTTGGAAGTGTTATATCGGACTAGCTTCTTGCAGTTCCTCCCAATGGACTTGTCGTGTATTGCGGGACAATTGTGACTGATGAAGGAAAGGAGAAGAAAGTCAACATCGACTTCGAGCCTTTCAAACCCATCAACACATCACTTTATCTCTGCGATAACAAATTTCACACGGAGGCGCTTCAGGGTGGAGTATTTCTTTAGTTATTTTGAAGCAATTTTTACTTAGACATTTCGTATTCATGAAAGCTTAAAAGCCCTGCTGTTTATGATCTAATGGGTGTCTTAGTCAACAAATAGCTTCAAGAAATAGTTCGTCATCATTGTTTGTATTCTCCAGGTCTACTAGCGGATGACAACAAATTTGGTTTCATAATTATGGATGGTAACGGGACATTGTTTGGAACACTGCAAGGAAACACACGTGAAGTGCTTCACAAATTTACCGTAGATCTACCAAAGAAACATGGTTAGTGGATCATCTCTTTCGTAGTTTAAGTTCGTTTTGCTATACTTTATCGATATTAGCTAAATATCTGTTTGTATAGGAAGAGGAGGTCAATCAGCACTTCGCTTTGCTCGGCTACGGATGGAAAAGCGTCATAATTATGTGCGAAAAGTTGCAGAATGTGCGGTTGAGATGTTCATCAAAAACGATAAAGTGAGGAATATAACGCTTTAGTATAACCCTCATTCATTTTCCTTTTTTTCTAGCAAACAATTCGTCCTTCAGGTTATTGTGGCAGGTCTAATTTTGGCAGGTAGCGCGGATTTCAAAACTGAGCTTGGCCAGTCTGACATGTTCGACCAAGTAAGGTTTTCCTTCTTTTTTATCACTGAAAGTAGTAGGTATGCAATAGACTATTACATATTTCAAATCCGACTTTCCTTTAACCTCAGTATGACTAATCAATATGTGTTCTTTCTTTGATAAGCTTACACGAGATTGATATATATTTTTTGTTCTGCTAACGTTTCGACGTTTTCGTCTTCATTAGACCCAATAATTCGAGTCGTGAACACGAAGAACCGTTAACGAACTACTGGGATCATCAGCCGTGATGATCCGTCTATTAGATAGTTGGCTTTTAAGTATTTCGTAGTCATATATGCCATATTTGTGAATAGGCTGAAACACAATTTAATCCTACTTCTTTATTTTATTAACCAAAATTATTCTTAAAATCTCCACTTTTACTCATCTATTAGTGCTAATCGTTTTCGGTAAAGTACAACTTTACTTGTTTCAGTAGTTGAAAATCCTGATTTTTTTTTTTTGGGCCAACGCTTTGAAAGCGTTTTACTCAGTGATTTGATTGTGGAAGATTTTCTCTCTTAGTAGTTGCCAAGATTGACGAAAAGAAAATGGTAGTTTATAAGCGGGAGGTCCAATGGACGGAGTGAATGAGGCCCTATTTCGGACTCAAGTGATTAAATTTTTCCAACATTGGCGGAAGAAAAGCGTGATTGAGTAATTAACATGGAAGGGTATTGGGTTTTTTTTTTACTGACCGTTCCTAGATGCAAATGCTGCATTTTTGTAGGATTTCATCAATGTACTTGTCGTGTAGATCGCCCTTTTCATCGCATTTGAGTATTGTCGGGAAATGATATTGGACCCAACCTTTTATTTAACCTCTTTGTTTTCATGGTAGGATACTACGTGTAACACAACCACAAGGATGCTGATATATGGGCAAAACTCAGAACCTGAGATGGTCTTGGAACCAGCGGTTACTCTTTGCGGGGCTCACGTGCTATCTGCCGAGGCCATTGATTTTCCTTTCCGTCCACTTTTTTTTTGCTTTATTGGTCTAGCAATAATCATCCGTCAGCAGGAATAATCTCGGGAACACAAATCGTGTCTGGAGGAGATGCTCGGTAGGTATGGTGGATAGCACACGAGAATGGGTAATCGCTGGTGTGAAGCTTGAGGTTCCCAGTTTTGTTCCTATATCAGCATCTCTGTGGTGATATTGTGCGCCGTTGTATAAAGAGAACAAAAAGCAGACATCATGAATACGATTTCGCTTCTCTTTACTTTCGGTTCATTCGGTCAACTTGTTTTGTTTTTTGACGTTTCCACTTCTTTCAAATGACCAACTACTGTTGTATCATGATTTTTTTTTACAGCCTCTCAACTAAGCTTTAAGGGGACAGCTTCAGTTTCCGACTTTAATATGAAGTTTCATGTGTTCCGTGAAAGCCTTAATAATCATTAGTGTATTATATGCTCTGAATCCATTTTCTAACCTGTGACCCAAGTTTTTACTGTCGCTTGATGTCCACGTTTGAGGCTGGTCTAACATTATTGTCAACCAAATTTTGGAAAAAGAACTATATCATCGAGCGAGAAAATCTTTCAGAACACTTTACGTGGTTAGTGCTATCATGAGGTTCACCTTTATTTTCGCATCAATCACAATGAGGATTCGTTTGAGATCCTTCATACAGATGTTATATTAGCATCTTTTCACTACTTGACTGCACTGTTATGTTCAGTGCTCATGTGTGATTTGTGCTAAATGGACATTGAATCCGTCTATGGTTTTATGCAAAATCACCTAGCTATTTTGAACATCGGCTTCTCTCTCATGCTTTTAAAAAGATTTATTCGTCTGCAGCGAAGCCCTACAGTATTGTCGTTGGTTTTCTTCTCAAAAGTCGTGTGTAGGAGAAGTGTTACATACTACGTGATATTGGTCGGGACGCGTGTAGCGCAGTGGCTGGAGGCGCCTTGAAGTACACACGGAATTGATCCCCGCACCCAAGGATCACCAAGTCTTCCATCGCTCCGGGCTGGGCCGATTGGTACCAGACTTGTCTGAAACGCCAACATCACTGGCTCGACACATCGATAGGCCACCAGGAGTTATTGTGAAGTCCGCACATGCATTCCATCCACTCCAGCGATGCTTGGTGTAGTTAAATGCGCATACCTCAGAGATTTATCAGCGCCGAGAGCTTTATCCTTTTTTATACTGTAAAGTTTTGGTCTTGATAGTGGGAATCTTTAAGCGTTTTATTTTGACACACTTTTCTTCTGTTTCTTTTACTATTGATAACTGAAAGTGTTGCCCAAATGTAATACTGCTAGGTTGTTTAAATTGCTGGCCGTTTTCAGCGCCTACAAGCGAAAATGGTCAAGACAGTGGATATTTCTTATGGTGGAGAAAATGGGTTTAATCAGGTTTGGTTTCCTCATGTATGGCAGCACACTTTATATGAATTTTTGTGGATTTTGCTTTAATTCGTACAATTATAGGCTATTGAGCTTGCCGCTGATGCTCTTGCTAATGTTAAATTTATACAGGAGAAGAAATTGATTGGTGGATACTTTGACGAAATCAGTCAAGTACGGGAAATTCTATTTGATTTGATCGTATTTTATGATAGAAATACTCTGTCTCAGGATACTTCTTCCTCTAAAGACTCGTTTTAACGCTGCAAAAGTTAACCTTAGGCGGGAAATTTTGTCTTGCTCAGGACACTGGTAAATACGTTTTTGGAGTGAAGGACACGTTACAAGCTCTTGAGATGGGAGCTGTGGAGACCCTCATTTGCTGGGAAAATCTGGACATTATTCGTTACAAGTTGAAAAACGCTAACGGAGGTAAAAGCTTGTTTTATTGACTAGTTATAAGAAAATTCTGTAGTCATTGTTTTTGTTAGAGTAGCAGGAAGGCTGTGGTTAGTGCTTTGAACTCATAGAAATTGCAAATGTCATTACCGGACTCTGGATGACTCACATGCTAATGAAAGTTGTTGTTTCAATTTTATTACATAGGCGACGACATGAGTCCATATGATCCTGGTGTGCATATGATTCATTACCTTTGTATTTGTTCTGTGTTTGTGTTTTTTTAAAAATATGCCTTTCTTTTGTATACATTGGGTAGCTCGTCCAACACAAGTGTTGCGGCTGATTTCAACCGAGAACAGTTTTATTCTGTTGACTTCGAAGTGTAAGAAAAAATGTCCATGGTATGGGTTTCTTTCTCTGATTTGAATCCCGCGGCAAAAGCAACACAGCGTTGTTGGCGAGAGGTAGCGGTGTTAACTAAAGAGTAGCGAATATAGAGAAGAGAGTAGAATAACGGAGTACTTGTACTCCATTAGTCTCGTGTCGATTAGTTTTTGCCTTTTGTACCGACAGAAAAGCACAAGTACTTGGAGAGGGTAACACAAAAAGGTGGCGGTCCGTAAGGCGAGCGGCCGAAATCTTGGTATCGCCTCATGTGTTCGCCATACAAAATTAAGCACTGTCCGCAAAGTGTTAACCGAACATTCCTCACCTCCTGGCGTGCTTTCTAATTTGAATAAAACCTCGAAAATCTTACAAGTTTTTGAAGACTGCTATAAAATCCTGATATTCTCTGGAGCCCGACTGTTCGCTCGTTCAGGCTCAACATCTCCAGTGAAAAATTTTGAAAAGAGTCATTCCGTAGTATAACTTTAATGAAGCTGAGATATTTGCAAAACTCTGGACCGCAGGTGTCTATGGTGGGGAACGAACGCGCTATTGTCCTTTCCGAGGAGTGACGCGCTCACCACCACACCATGCGTATCTTTCGTTTCGCCTGTCTCTCAGCTAGTTCTATCGATCGATTTTATCGATTATATTTGGCAATATGCCCTGCCATTAAAAAGAGGAGGCAGTAAACAAAAACGGTTAAGATCATTCCTGTACTGTTGGTTGGCTTGATGACTCTGATATACGTCGTAAATTCACCGGCTTTCACATGCTAACATTTTTGCAACTTGTCTGTTTTTGAAAGCTTACTCGATGGAGTTCAGATTTCAAATTGAACTGTTATTTTAGGACTGCAAAAGACTTTGGATCAGTAAGATGAATTATATTCAATAATTTCGTTTAAGAGCAGAATTGCTCTGGTTATCGAGGAGTTATCACGAACTGTGATATATATATATATATATTGAAAATCTTACATTGCTCAACTAGGATTATACCTCAGTTTCCATTTGTTTCTTTCTCATCCTGTTTAAAATGGTGTTATTTTTTCAAACAGCAACATATGAGTGCACCATCCACTTTTGGTGAGTCGCTCCTGTTTCTAGTCCGTGAATCGGTTCAATGCGATCGTGGTGCTTGTATGGATTTCTGTTGTATAGAAAAACACTGAAAGGAGCGCTGAGTCGGAAATAGCCAAGATTGAATTTTCGGCCGTTCATTTGGATGGTGATGTTATCTGAAAACGAGATTGACGGCGCAACTTTTTGCATTATTGTGCAAAGTAGCTCATTCTTGTCGTTCCCAATGTTAGGTTGACAAAAAACCAGCAGCGGATTTAAATCACTATTTTTAAAGTGGGATGTCGCAGTTCAGAGTAAACTTTATTAGTCGAACTAGGATCCATTAGAGTCTACATAACGTTAGCTTTTTTTATTTACTACCTATTACAATTACAACTTTTCACGGCAGGGTATTATATGCGGTGCAACCACAATGGTAGTGAGATATTTGCAAAACTCCGGAACGCAATCGTCTGCGGTAGGTGACGAACGCTCTATTACTCTTTTCGGGGGCTAACGCGTTCTCCACCACACCATGCATGTCCTTCGTTTCGTCTTTCTCTCAGCTAGTTTTCTTTCTAACAGTGCTATCAGCAATCATCCGTCAACGGGATTGATCTGGCAAGCTCATATCGGCAATGAATCCAATTAAAAATGAAAAAGTTAACATTGTGATTTCGACTACAACCTCCGCTCAATCGGATAACTGTTAATTAATGTATTAAATTGGATAGATTTCATTGTGAATTAATGGAATTAATTAATGGGCCTCTATTAATGGACTGGCCCTGCCATTAAAAAGAGGAGGCAGTAAACAAAAACGGTTAAGATCATTCCTGTACTGTTGGTTGGCTTGATGACTCTGATATACGTCGTAAATTCACCGGCTTTCACATGCTAACATTTTTGCAACTTGTCTGTTTTTGAAAGCTTACTCGATGGAGTTCAGATTTCAAATTGAACTGTTATTTTAGGACTGCAAAAGACTTTGGATCAGTAAGATGAATTATATTCAATAATTTCGTTTAAGAGCAGAATTGCTCTGGTTATCGAGGAGTTATCACGAACTGTGTAAAAATTAGTACAGTCTCGATGATGATGAGCAGGGATCAGTGGGGGTTATTTAGGAGAAAAGTTGACCTTAAGTTGGTAATTAGATAAAAATATTTTTGAAATCTTCTCCTAAGTTTAATCAATGGTAGTATATGGCAAGGCACTGCGAATAATGCGAGTATGAAAATATATTTTTCGAGCAAACAATTTGAATGAAAATTACCTAGCTATATGTTGTGTTGTAATCAATTAACTCAACATGTGGACAAGTTCGTCGCTTATACACTGAGTATGACGAGGCTTATTAGGAATCAGGACAGAAAATGAGAAATCTAGTGATAACCTAGGAACTATGAGTAGCGGTCATCGCTACTGCTACTTAATTCTTGGTGCTTGAATGGCCCGTCTTTACTGGTTGTACGAACCCCAACAAAATTTTCATTTTTTTCGGAGTTCTTCCAGTTTAGGTATTGTTGTTTGCTAGAGTCTCGAGACCAGCTTAGCCAAAGTCTGCCCCATTGGGTTATTGTGCATGGTTCTCGCCACTGCTATTAGCTTGAAACAGAAAATGCGTGGAAAGTAGTTGGAAAGAGAGCTCTTTTTTCATTAAACTACAGATATGGCTGAGTTTGCGAAATTATTTGGTGTTTGGATAATAAATAATGACTACTGCATGACCGTTATGGTATGAACTGTACGCATTTTCATTATCAGTTATTGTTAAATGGAATTTGAATTATAGAAGAGAAGGTCCTCAATCTAAGGCCGGATGAAGAACGAGACAAGTCACACTTTACCGATAAGGAAACTGGTCAAGACATGGAAATTGTGGAGACGATGCCCCTTCTTGAGTGGTTTGCTAATAATTATAAAGTAAGTAGTAGTATTGTTACATTTTCATATGAGGTTTTTTGTAAACGATACTTCTGGTGTATGTGACGTCTGACTATATGTTTCTATGACTTTTTTCTTTCTTTTTTGTTGTAGAATTTTGGTGCTACTCTCGAGATTGTCACGGATAAGTCACAAGAAGGTGCTCAGTTTGTGCGGGGATTTGGAGGAATCGGAGGTAGCTTTGATTGATGTTAATTAAACCTTCCACTGAGTCTTTTCCTATAGTAATATTGAGTTGTGTGCTTTGTATAGGTCTGCTACGTTACCGGGTCGACCTGATGAATGAGTTAGCTGACGAGCTCGACGAGATTGACTTCGATGATTATTGACCACGTGCGGCGGCTGGCGATCACTGGGACACCTTTTTCTTGTTTCTTTTTTCTAAACTTCATAGATTTTGGGTTAATTTGTTATTATTTTCTCATAAGTCAAATTTAATTGATATTTTGCGCATAGTGAATATCTTCATTCAACTCGTTTCTTGTCGTACTCATATTGTTTCTCGCAGTAACACGTATTTCTCCACCTTCGATGTAATTAAGTTGGTCTTTTCTCACATCTGGTCCCACCGTTTGTGTTGCTGTGCCGCCGTACGAAGATCACTGAGTAGGTCCGGTGTCGATGGGGCTCGGAAGCAGTGTAATCATCGCATTCGCGTTGCATCACTCACAGCAACAGAAGAGCCCTTCACAAAAATTTCGACTACTGGCCATGAGTTCGTTCCATATAGATTTTCGGTCTATTTTACATATTATGTTAACTGAAGAGATTTTCATTTTAGTTCGAGGTGGGATGCGTTCATGGTTGTTTGTGGGTAATTCGTTACACCCACTAGTGCGTACGAACATTCTTTCGACCGCGTTCTTCATCTCGCTCGAGCGAGTCATTGTGTGCAACCTTCAACGATGACCGTTTTCAGAAGACTTTTTTTGTGGACTGGGTCAAACTGAAGTTGTGATAGTTGTTTTTCCTAGATTTTCCTTTCTTGAGATTTGTTATAGGTCACATTTTATGTGGGAGAATCGTTCAGTTATGTACTGTTTTTCTTTACGCCTTTTAAGGGTGTTAGTATCTCTTTCCTAACTTTTTGTGACAGCTAATTTGTCTGCATGTCTGGTTATACAGAGAGACTACAACTAAACATTCTGTGACCAAATGGCTAGTTCTCATCGTAAGTGGTGATTCAATACCTTGATATACTTCCTATTTATCGCATCGCTGCATTAAGTGGCGGGGCCTAAACACAGTCGCGTGAATAAAGTGGGATGTCGCAGTTCAGAGTAAACTTTATTAGTCGAACTAGGATCCATTAGAGTCTACATAACGTTAGCTTTTTTTATTTACTACCTATTACAATTACAACTTTTCACGGCAGGGTATTATATGCGGTGCAACCACAATGGTAGTGAGATATTTGCAAAACTCCGGAACGCAATCGTCTGCGGTAGGTGACGAACGCTCTATTACTCTTTTCGGGGGCTAACGCGTTCTCCACCACACCATGCATGTCCTTCGTTTCGTCTTTCTCTCAGCTAGTTTTCTTTCTAACAGTGCTATCAGCAATCATCCGTCAACGGGATTGATCTGGCAAGCTCATATCGGCAATGAATCCAATTAAAAATGAAAAAGTTAACATTGTGATTTCGACTACAACCTCCGCTCAATCGGATAACTGTTAATTAATGTATTAAATTGGATAGATTTCATTGTGAATTAATGGAATTAATTAATGGGCCTCTATTAATGGACTGGTGCGAAAGAGAATTCATATGTTTTCCATATATTAGTGCTCGTTTCCTCTTTGCTCTGCTATCAGTTTGTTTTTCCTGCTTCTTTGAGCTTCCTGAGCTTCGTCTCTACTTTACTGAAATTCCTGTCTATTTCACAATGCCATGCATTTCACTGTCCATTGAAATACGTGGTCGCTTTTTTTCCTGTGGAAATGTCGGAAAGTCAATGAGCTTTTCGTGGTGCAATGGCAAGTAGACAAGAGTTGATATTATGGCGAGTTTTACGACGTTGTTTCTGGCTTTTCAGAGTTATTCAAGGGCAAGTGGTATTTTTGACAAACTTTCTCGACCATAACTGAGATCCATTCAACAAAATACTTGTCTTGCCTTACTTGAATAACTGGTCATCTTCGTTGAAAGTTCTTGATTTCTGTGGTAAGGTGAATTTGTAGAGGTGGAACACACGCAACAGGTAAATTGATTGGTAGTTACAGACGTACTATCGATTAACCCTGTAGTGGTCAGACAGATCTTTTGATTTTGAAGTCATGTTCATTGCGAAAAATGCGTCTTGTCTGTGGCTTCTAGCTTCAACACAGTCAGTTATTATGTTTTCAGTTCCTGGTGGTGTGCCTTTCTTCATGCTTGTGTTCGCATCTGGGACTTCCGATGTAGCAATTTGGGACGGTTTTCCTTCAGGGACCTTGAAGCCAGAAACAGTGCTTGTGAAGCAAATAGGTTGAGATAAAGTTTTTCCACTTTCAATACCACATTGTTGCAGAAACTATTGGTTGCTCTTTCGTAATTCAGTAGGATTGATGGCATAAGACCCTATATTCCCATAAGTCTCGGGAGCATTTCTTGGAGTTTACCATTTTTGAGCTGCTTTCTACAATTTTCTCCGCCTAAATGGATGTAAGTCTTTACGCAGATATCTTCTGCAGCTAGCACCTTTCATAGAGCGTATGTGAATATCATTGTGTACAATCAATCGTTGTTTTCACTCTCATTCTGGTTTCCTAAGTCATACTTCCCTTTCCTTCTTGTTGTTAAGGCAAATTTGCATGACTGCATGGCTTGGTGAGTAGCAGCTGGGTATAGTGTTCTTTTTGCTACGCCGGATTTTTAGAGGAGAAACCTTCCAAGCGAGGCGAAAAGATATCGTATAAGGAAATAGGCAGCTGATAGGTGTACGACAAAGCATAAGCCGAGGTCATTTTGTGCCAAGGTTTTTTTTTCCTCTGCGATTGAAAAAGGTACATTTCTAGTAGTCGTGTCGATCCTGATTTTCGTCACTAAATGGACGAGTAGCCAGATATTCGACTTGTATGGGGTGGTAATCTTCGTGAAAACGTTTGGAGCCTGCTTTTTAACACTTACGTGAGGATGTGGCTTCCGTTGGAGCCAAATGGTACGAAAACAATGGCTCCTCTCAACTTTAAATGGAGATATCTAAGCTCATAGTGAATTTTACTAGTTGCAGAAGGCGTAGAATCTACAAATTTTTGACTACAAGGTAAAAGTCCTCTCGTTTTAGCGCAATGAAGTTCCGAATTTCTGGAGCACGTAACATGACACATCTGTATTTGTGCCTTATTGCTTCAAGGCTCATATTCCGAGCACGAAAGCAAATGAATAAGCTTCGTTTCATCCAATTCGTTGGAAATTTTAACGATTTAAACATCGGTTGCAATATTTAAGAACTCCTGATTTTAATCATATCTGGTTTTGAAACATGATTGAGCACAATCACGTATGTAAATCTTTAAAGTTCAGAAACTCCTGAGATCCTCTAATTGTCCCGAAACCATCCACGTTGTCTAAAAACGAATTTCATCGCAAAAAGGTTAATTTGGTAGTACGGTGTTTGTGGAGGTCATCGTTGTTATTCAACGAGAGTATGTGCGAAGTCCTGTACCGTAGTAGGAGTTTCCAATTGCATTCACAAATTTTTCCGAGAAAGACTGTTGGTGGTGTTTCTTCGGAGAAGACGATAGGATTTGCTACAGACATTGTCGATTACAGGTCTCTCTGCAATCCATTCTACTTTGTCGAGTTCAGCAAGAAGCGATTTATTGTATTTGTGGTCTTACGGTGCTTCCGTTTCAGAACTGGCTGTTTATTTGATATGTATGGTACCACAGTGTTGTCCTCAATGACTTCTCGTCCTGAGGCTCCTAGTTTTTCTTGGAACCCTTTCAGAGCTTATTTTTCGATTAAAAGGATAAAAGCATAAAGCTCTCGGCGTTGATCAATCCCTGAGAGATGCGCCATGCATTCGGCTTCATTAAGTATCGTTGGAGGTGATTGAATGCATATCTGGCCTTTACAATGACTCGCGGTGGCCTGGCGATGTATCGAGCCAGTGCTGCTATCCTCCCAGACGAGTCTGGTACCAATTTGCCGACTCAGGAATGATGGAAGGCTTGGTGGGCGCAGGAATCGATTCCAAGTGCGTGTCGCAGTGGCGCCTCCAACTACTGCGCCACACGCGCCATCTGTTTTTTCACCCAAGCCTTTATTTTTCGATTAAGAAAGTAAAAATTTTCACGAAGTAATAGAGCTATAATAGGTGCTCCCACAGGACGATTTCAATTTCCATTGCGATGTCCTGATCCAAAATTGTTACTATGGTGTGGTTCTTATCGTTTCGTTTACGTCATTCGTAACAAATTTGGACTTTTCGTGAGGACTTCAGTTCCTTGAGGTGTTCATAAAGCGTTATTGAGAGCCGTATCATCAGCTGTCTATATTGATGTGTAGTTGTTACTGATACTAATTTTCTGGAGATGAGGAAATTGAGAGTGTAAAGTGGAAAAAAGGAAAATTTTATGGGAATTGATGGGGCGAGTAACAGATGGGTGAGACTACAGTACAAAGTAAACGTCACCGGCATTTTAAGCGGTGAAATTTTTTGATCTAAACAACCAAATATTGGATAAGTTCATCTGTGGACTGGTAGTCATTTTGTTCATTGTTGCTTTAAGAGAATTCACTTCGGATTTAGTATGGTCTTTGACATCTAGAATGATATAATGGCTCTCGTGCTGAGATACCGACGTGGTGTTCTTTTTCCACAATCGAACGCATTCTCCATGATTTGTCCTGGATGTATTATTTCCTTAAAAATCCAATGACGTCTCTCTTCAGGAAACACGGAGAGGTATCTAGCTTGTTCGGCATTGGTTTCCTGAAAAAGAAAAACTGTACAAGACTTGTCAAGGGGTACTTGCTGGTTGTTATGGACGAGGGTTTGCTCAAACATGGGCAGTTAAACATACGATTAGTTTGGAATTTATCAGTTTTTTAGCTTCTAGCGCGTTTGGCCCCAATAACCATTGAGCACGTGTGACGTAAAGGTCAGAGGCGCCCTGCAATATACACGGTATCGAGTCTGGCATCCTCTAGCCCACCAAGTCCTTCATCACTCCAGGGTCGGCAAATTAGTACCAGACTTGTCTGGGAGGATGCCAACACTGGCTCGATACATCGGTAGGCCACCGCGAGACATTGTGAAGGCCACACATGCACTAAATCACCTCTAACGATGAAGTCGAGTACATGGCGCATCCCTAGGGGATTGGTCAACGACGAGAACTGTAACCCGTTTGGGCTGGGCTAAAATGCAATCTTTCGCAAGTGTTTTGAATACTGAGACGTCATCGATAAACTGGCCGTTATCATGGGGGAGGGCAATTATGCCTATTTTTATTTTTCCGTCACAGTCGCCATATGTTGCTTCCTTCACTAATCCTTTGTACACTACAGGAGAACAACTCCACCATGGTGAGTAGCTCGTAGTCATTTTTGTAAGCTCTCCGTACTAGACAGTGAAAGCATTGCATCCTTGAGGTTGTTTTTGAAGGCAAGCCATTTTTTACAGGCCAGGCGCTTTCGTTGTAAGCTCCTCCTAGTAGTATTGGGGTTTTGTCATCGTTCTGTAAACTGTCAGCATAGAATTTCTTTTGAGTACTATAAATTTTCAAGCGGAAGCTGATCGAACCAATAGCTCCGTAAAATTCTCAAAATTCCAGTGAGCACATTCATGATGTTTTATAGCCAAAATATAAGTTAGAGGGTTTCTATGTTATTGCCGTTGTTGTTCAAGTCTTATTTTACGATTTTTTTTTCTTTATTTAGCTGGTGAAAGAGATGGGTTTGGACAATTCGACGGTTTTTGTGACCTGCATAGTGGTATTAGTCTCGACCATAGCGGCAGTGTGGTTTTTCAAAAAGAGAAAGTGTATTTTCTCAGGCAGTTGGGGTAAGGTACGTGTTTAAATGCATTCCATTGCTCCCATCCTAAGCTCCTTTGCAAACTCTATAGTATAAAGGATGTCATTTACATAAATCCTGGGCGTTTTCTAATCTATGAGCATTGTTTATTTAGCATCCTATTACGTTGGTAAATGAGGAAACAAAGTACGCTCTTCCACTGGTCGAAAAAATAATAGTCAGTCATGACACTAGGAAATTCCGTTTTCGGCTCCCGTCTGACAACCATATTCTTGGCCTTCCTGTTGGAAAACATGTTTATCTAAGTGCTAAGGTGAGCCTTTGGTCTTTGATCAATAGCGGTACGAAAGTGTTGTTTTACTCAGATGATCCATAATATTTTTCTCTCGAAAAAACTATGAGTTATAGGAAAATCAGAAAGGTATTAAGCTTTTGCAGGCCTTCTTTGTTTATGTTATGTTTATGCTTATAGTTTTTAATCTGTTCCTTGTGGAGCGAGAATTTTAATAGTTACGGGTTCCATGAAAAGTGAGATGCGAAAGTGCATGGAGTGAACTGATTTTGTATCAGCATTTCATTTCATAGATTTAGCTTAATGTTTGGCTATTTTTGCAGATCGATGGAAAACTTGTTGTTCGTCCTTATACCCCTGTATCCAGCGATGAAGATTTGGGTTACGTGGAACTAATGATCAAGTTGAGTAACTCGTGACACATTTTGTAGTCATTGACGTCATCACTTTGTTAATTCTGTTGCTATGGTCCTATATTTATTGTTGCGCTTCAACTTTTTATCTGACATTGCAGGTGTACTTTCGCAATGTGAACCCCAAGTTTCCGGAAGGTGGAAAAATGAGTCAATATTTAGAGCAAATGAAGATTGGTGACACGGTTAGTTCGTTGTGACTCATTTTCAAGCTAACGTTCGGTTACCTTTTACCTCAACGCTTTTAGATTGATTTCCGAGGACCTTCTGGATTATTAGTTTACAATGGAAACGGCAGATTTGCTATACAATCAGACAAAAAATCTCCACCCAAAGAACGTGTTTTCAAGGAGGTGGTAATGATTGCTGGTGGCACTGGGATCACACCGATGTTGCAAGTAAGTCCTTTTTCTTTCTGCGGAAGAACAGTTGTTTATCACTAATGATAACGCAGTGAATTTTTAGTGGTTTTGAGCACGTGAGTACCTGTCTTTTTTTTTTTAGAAATTAAGTATGTATCGACCTAAACAAATACTTCCAATATGTATTCTTTCTTTGATGAGCTTACACGAAGTTGATAAAAATATTTATTACCGGCTAACGTTTCGACGTCTTCGTCTTCATCAGAGCCGAGCGTTTTATTGTGGGGCGCGTGTAGCACAGTGGTCGGAGGCCCTCTGCAATACACGTGGGATCGATCCCAGCGCCTCAGGCTCACCAAGCCCTCTATCCCTCCGGAGTCGGCAAATTGCTACCAAGCTTATCAGAGAGGATAGTTGTACTGGCTCGATACATTGATAGGCCACCGTAAATTATTGTAAAGGCCAGATATGCTTTCTATCACCTCCAAACATTGCTTAGTGAAGTAGAATGTATAGCACATTCCTGAGGATTGATCAATGCTGAGAGGTTTAGGGTTTTTTTAGCCATCTATTGTTAACTATAGGACCATCACAAATATTGCCTTTCATGGGACACTTTTGAGTTCTGCTCTGAGGAAGGCGAAGTCCGCCGAAACGTAGGCTTATTCGTGAATAAAGAATAAAAATAACACCTCGCGTTTGCTCAACAAGAATACGAAGAATTACTTGATCAATGCCGAGGTTAATAGAAAGTCGGTCGTGGAGGTTACTCTTTTGAGTATTCATTGCATAGCAATCACTCATCATGACAATAGGAATGTTGTGAAATAACAAAAAAAAATGCCCTTTCTTTGTGTACTAATTTGTTAATTTCTCTGACCATATGCTTATAATTTGTCGGCTGTTTGCAGATAATAGTTGTCGCTCCAGTTCTATGATATTTGCATGGTTTCAGATTATCAAAGCTATCCTGAAAAATCCCACTGACCGAACCCATATTAGTTTACTGTTTGCTAACCAGTCAGAGGAAGACATTTTGTGTAGGTACTGTTCTAACAGACCTTGTCCTTCGCGTCTAAATCTCTATTTTTATCTATTCCATCATTTAGGAAGGAATTGGATGAACTGGCTACTGACCACAGTGACAGTTTCAATGTTTGGTATACCGTTGACCGTCCTCCCGAAAATTGGAAATACTCCAGCGGATTTGTAAATGATCAGATGATAAAGGCTCGTTTGTATTCGTGTTTAATCAAGCTTGTGTAATTTATGCCACTCAACGGTTTGCCGGCTCATCGTGGCTGGTAGGTGTTACTGGGTGTGCGATGTACAGCAGCCATCAGCAGGATCTTCCAAGCTGAGCGAGAGTCTACACTTCCATCAGGAACCTCAGCTCAGAGTAAGGCACTACCAGGATCCACCACCGTCCTGGTATCAACCTAGTCACATCATGACATCTAGAACCACAGTGGCTAAAACCAGCAAATCTTCGAAAAAATGGATACTATGCAGGGACTTGCACATCAGTGGAGACGGGCCATCCAATTATACTTACTTAATACTTGAATGACTCGTCCTCACTGGTTGTGCGGGCCCCAGCACAGTCTCCATTTTTCGGAGGCTTACTGTTTAAGCCATTATGGTTTCCTGAAGTCCTGAGGTCAGCCTCGCCAATGTCCGCCCCAGGTCTTCACCAGCACAGGCAGTCGCATCCCTTGTGGATCAGAGGGGGAGATTTACTCATGCGACTTTGATACCAGGACGGTGGCGGTTCCTGGTATTGGTTTGCTATTAACTAGGCTACCTGATGGAAACGACGGACTCCTCAGCTTGGGAGACCCTGCCAAGGGATGAACCTCGGCTGTACATCGCAGTCCGACACTGAGGAATATTTCCCAGCCACGATGAGGCGGTGAACCGTCGGGAGGCATCCAGCTATAAAATGAGTAATTTTGTAGCTCATGAAATGTCGGTGCCTAGAAAACTTTTCGTTTTAGGAACATCTTCCAGCACCGTCAGAGAACTGTGTAGTTCTGATGTGTGGTCCACCTCCAATGATCAATTTTGCCTGTACTCCTAATTTAGACAAACTTGCCTATGATCCAAAAAATAGATTCCAGTTTTAGGTACTTTTCTAGGGCAAAAATCGGTGATTTTGCTTTTCTTTTGTTTTGTTTTGTATTCTCATGTTTTTCGGTGCAGTTTCTTAGTATTGCCTACGGATTCACACATTGATATCGCTTTATACGAAAATGCATTGCGGAAATTCTCATAGTGCATTTAAAACTTATACTTTTTCTTGTTGATTTCGTGCTAAAATCCTTCTGAGGCCAAAAAGAATGCTTTATTATACATATGGTTGTGTACGATTTCTGGATGCACCTTGAAATCCATATCAGTTGAATTTCCAACATGAAGTATGTAGGCGGTTTTTTCCGTTTTCCTTAAGGAAATCAAATGCCTGATGGTGTCCGAAGCACTTCCTCAGGGAGCAGCTTGTGTTGTCACTTTTTCATCAGATTGTTTAAGTGTTAGTTTGTAGCACTTAATCTTGTTCGTTTACTTATAAATAGGCTTTTTTAACTGTCTTGGTGTTTTCAGTTTACCGTGAAATTTTTCTCAACCAGGGTTTCCTCAATTTTTAATATCCTCCAAATATTACTACTTACTTTCGAAATAATATACGGTCGCATTGTTTAACTCTTTGTTTATTATTTTCCATGGCAGGGTATTAAAGGATAAAGCTCTCGGCGTTGATCAATCCCTGAGGGATGCGCCATGCATTCGACTTCATTAAGCATCGTTGGAGGTGATTGAATGCATATCTGGCCTTTACAATGACTCGCGGTGGCCGGCCGATGTATCGAGCCAGTGCTGCTATCCTCCCAGACAAGTCTGGTACCAATTTGCCGACCCCGGAGGGATGGAAGGCTTGGTGGGCCATGGGCGCATTTTCACGTGCGCGCCGCAGTGGCGCCTCCAACCACTGCGCCACACGCGCCCCTATGGCAGGGTATTATATGAAACAAAGCCCAGGAAAGAGTAACATGGGTGCGAATGTGGACTGGGGCCCAAACTCTTCAGATATCTCAATATGAGATAATTTGTTTAACTATTGGCGAAGCGGATGTTCTTAGTTCACGTCAAATCGTGGTGTTTCGAGGTAATATTGAGCTTCTTGTAATAGTACCCAGGATCGACTTTCTATTAACCTCGGCATTGGATTATGAATTCGTCGTTTTCTCTCTTAGCAATCGCGAGGTTGTTAAACAGCATACGTTTACTTCCATACAATAACACACATACAACACAATCGTAGCTGACGTTTCGGCAGAATCGCCTTCTTAAGAGCCTGGAAAGGTTAGGATTAGGTTAGGAAAGCCTGTTTAACAACCTCGCGATTGCTAAGAGAGAAAACGACGAATTCGTATTATTGGACCACTTGACGCACGAATGGTGAATCTCGAGTGTTTTGCTACTGAACGTCAGTGCTGAACAAAACGTCTATCGATCCGTCGACTTCTTTCGTGGTGGCAAATTGGTATTATTGAAGCTTTTGTACAGTGGATGTTACCTTGTGTGGATCCAAAAAGTATTCCAAGGCATAAAATGGATGCGGATATCGAGGTGGTACTTATTAGCTTGTTTTCAGAAGAAACTAGCCAGTTCATATTGCATTAACCTTATGAAAGCATTGCAGCAAACTCTAGCTTAGAACTAGAAGAGGTCTCATTCCGCAACCTCAACCCATCGTCTTATCCTACACAACTTGAACAATCCTACAGAAAACGCCCTAGTATGCTTATATTCTTCCATTTGTCCGAATTACTTGGTGATGCGTAACTCTAAGAGAGTTCTTAGCCTTGCATAACTTCCAAAGACCTTAATACCTTGGAATCAAGTGAAGTCGTTTGGCAATCTAACGTTCCGAGTAACTTCCAGCTAAACTAATTACAATACCAATGATGGCAAAGGCTTGAAGAGGTGTTTGGCTCTTCTCTAGTGATGGTGATGGAAAGTTTTACCTTCTTTTTTGATCATTGAATGGAGTGATGATAGAACTCCAGTTACGGGACCTTGTCACCTGATGTTATGTTGACATATATGTGCACATGATATTTATATGTAGTGAAACAAAGAATCATTTATGGATGAGGCTGGCAAGTCCGTTGGAGTTTACTGCTTGCCCAGAAATGTGAACTCAGAGAATCTATATTGTTCTGCCTTTTATATACATATGCGGAAGTTTGCTTCAATCACTATGAATTCTATATGAGTATAAACATACGGCATGCCTTCATGAACAGCGCTGATCTATCATCGTTGCTGTTGTGAGGGGCCTTTGGTGTTCATGGGTGTTCAACTGTGATGCACACTGAGAACCATTCTTACAGCATAGTTTCGGAAGCTGAAATAACGTGTGATCATTCCATTTTATAAACCTATGTAAAGAGCACCACTATCTTAGGAGCAACCTAATCGAAGGTCGTGAATCTCTTTATGACCCAGCGGAAATGACGACCAACTGTATTGAGGAATTCGGAAAACAGCAATTTCGAGAGTACTGGGAGAGTAAGCGTTATCGGATTAGCAAATTATTAGTTAACTGAAGGTTGTGTTGAGGCCCACGTAGTTCGTGGGATTAATGAAAATAGGTTGTCCAATTACCACGCAGCTACCAGATATTTCTAATACTGTAATATTGTCCCTAAACAAGGTTCTGCTTCTATTATCCAAAAGGCATCTCTCTTGTACCTTGAAATATTTGAAAACAGCTTTATGGGAATCTTTTAAAGGTTGGGTAGAAATTCAACAATCGTTTTCTACAAGTTTATTGTGGTTACATAAGCCACGTGGCACATGTAACGCAGTGGTTAGAGGTGCCTTGCAGCACACATGGGAACTCTCGTTCGATCTCGCGCCGCTAGCTCTCCAAGTTTTCCATCGCTCTGGAGTCGAAAAATTGCTAACAAACTTTTCTGGAAGGATGACAACATTGACTCGCAATATCGGCACTATCGCAATATCGCAAGTCATCATTGTAGAGGCCATACATGTATTCAAACACTTCTAACGATACTTTACAAAGTTTAATGCATGGGACATCATCACATAGAGTGATCGACGTCGAACTATTTATTCTTTTCATGTAAGCCACGACTTCGGAGTTTAACTAAGAAAAGCCTTCGTATTAGCACCTTTATTCCTCATGAGGAGATTCCACGCCGATTAGTGGCAATGCAACGTGGCGTATTCCCAGGTGTTCGACAGGGGGTTAATCGCGGACCAAAAGCGGCCTTTCCTTCTAAGAAATGAAGACAGATCCAGTGGATGCTCTCCCTGTATCTGCTGCGCCCATCTGGCACACATATTCTGCATTCATGAGAACGTATTCATGGGTGCGTTCTCGCTTATGCGGACTGTATTCTACGAGTCAATTTGGCGGAAAGCTTACAATCAAGTGACTGCGAAATACTTGGAAGGTGATTATGAGTCGCCTCGAGCAAAGAAGCTGCTTGGAGAGAGACTAGGAAGGTACTCGTAAGTATACCTAGTGCCTACGCTTAGTGCTCAGCAAGCTATATGTGGGTATCAAAAGATAAGCACAATGAAATGAACGGGCCTCATCCTCGTGACCTCCGAAAGAGCCTCAACGCGTCAGCATTGGCTAGGGCAAATACGAACAGGCCGCTAAAATCCTAGGGCCCTTCTAAGTTGCCTAAGTCACAAAGGACTAAAGTGACGCTCTATACCTCCAATGCACTCTCACTTGCATATTATTCCTCGATATCAGACTTGATCACGTAGGCAAATAGGACATGGGATGATATCATCGGACTGGCTGAGACGAGAAGAATTCACCCATTCAAGGTGGTCTTTGATACCTAAGAAGAACTGTTCCCCAGGACATACGACAATAGAGGAATCGGCGGCGTCGGCGTTCTCGTCAACACGAGTTTGTCTATGAACATCGATTCATTCGAACAACTCGCTACTCGGATTGGACGTTTACGATTAAAAAGATGTGGATTAATACCGGCTTTGACAATCATCGTCGTCTATGCACCGACACCAAGCGTGAAGTCGAAGCGTTCAATATGGGCTTGGAGAAGTTCTACAGAGCAGACCATACACTTTTTAAGGTCATCATTGGAGATTTTAACGCTACTATTGTACTCAGAAGAATGTTTGAAGAACGTCCTTGAGTATCCCACTGGAGAGTACCACAACGAAATAGACCACATCGTAGTAAATCGAAGGTTTTACCTACCCGACTTCGCTGTTGTTCGAAATTCTACACGGGATCAGACCATCGCGTCCATGCAAGATTTCATTTCTCGCACAGAGGAGAAAAAACGCCAAATTCAATAAAAGAAATCCCAGAACCACCGTAAACTAGGATTTATACGATTCATTAGTCGGCTGTTGGGGAGATACCGTTCTCGATAACATCGAAGAGGAATGCGACCGGCTTATTCAAAATGTCCACTCAACGTTATTGAGTGCATATCTGAAAGGACGATGCTTAGAGTATCTTATATCACGCAAGCGAGGTAGTAGATGTGGAGTGTCGTACCGCGTCAACGATCAAAATCAAAGACGTCGCTCCGTATTCCAAATGGTCGAAAATATGGTTGACTGGACACGCATTGCGCGTGAGCGACTACCTATGGAAAAAAGCCGTTAGTGACCGGATTCCTCGGGATGTCGAACGCGCTGGAGGAAGACCACCGACCCGATGGTCAGAGTTTTGCACGAAAGCCTTAGAAGAAAGATATGATGCTCGCTCAACTCAACGGGACGACAGAGTAATGTAGTGAATGGTTAAAGAATATCTGTTTATTAGGACCTTTAGATTGAAATACGAGAAAATTTGTGAACTGAAACATCTTTCCGGCACCTCACATTAGTACCACTGCTTATAAAAAATTTTCCTAATTAATATTGAAATATTAGTACTGATGCATCATTGATATAGCTGTGATATTTAGATGATTGAACCACTAGTTTTCCAACGTAATTACTCATTTCAGCTTACTAATGACCGCGAAAGCATAAATTAGCAGTTGGGAGAGTTTCACGAAAAGAATTTACCTTTCCAAAGGGTAGGGGAAAATCTGGGAAAGTGGGAGTGATTTATATATCGCTAGTATAGAATGCGATGTGGCATGAAATGCTAGTCAAGTTGATTCCTCTTGCAATCAAGTACATTGCAGTGCTAGGGCGTTCAAACATGGAATGGGAGAGAGTGATGGGTATGGGTTTGAACCAGCGCCTTGTTTCCTGACGTACTGCACCACTAACTACTTCGCTATCCACTGTGTAAATAAGTATATAAATAAATAAATAGAGGAAAATTATTGCACAAAAACTGCTAGTAATGTAGTGATAGTGATGCACCTTATTGCGAGCACCGTTCTGGTTCGATGCTGCTCCGGGTTGAGCAAGGCTGTCATCTCTCCGGGCTCAGTTAATCGGTACCAGAATTCTCTGGAA